>JABFEX010000146.1:0-53428 GCA_013623515.1 Fusarium illudens
ATCTTTAAATATAGTAAATAGTTAAGATAATATTAGCAACTTGGTATTAAAGCTATTGCTATATAATACTATAGTAAAGAAAAGTATACCCTATAATGACTTGGCTTTGTATTACTGATTGTCATTGATATGGGAATAGTAGTCTCTAGTAAGGATATAATAAAGTTTATACTTGATAATAAGGGATGGCACTGCCAGGCAGTAATATGGTCATCACCTATTCCATCATGCTCTCATTGTAATGCATCTTTTCCGCTACTTCATTTCCAAGGTCTCTAATATCCCTTCTTTTAGTACCTGGCACTATCTATAACTACCTTTCTCAGGCCACGTGTCTACCTAACTTGAAGCCGTCATTGAAGAAAGCAAGGGCTCAAACTCTCCGACGCTTTTGGACTAGCATCTCATCCACCACTAAAAGTCAATCATCGGCACTTGCTTTCCCTGGGTGCTATTCGCCACTCAGATCACGCCGGTATGGAACCTCCACCTGAACCCGCCTTTCACGACTCATCCTCAACCTCTTAGCGCACAGCCTTCGAGACAGTTATGCCTATTCAGTGCTTAGTTCCTTATCTGCCGTGCCGACCCGTTTTGATAACCAAGCCCCGTCTGCTGACAATTCCGCCTTGGCGTCGTCAACGAAGTCTTTGATGGTGCAAGATTAAAACCCACCTAGCCGCCCGGTGGATAAAAAATCCCGCATAACTTGCATCCCTCTACCTGTGATTCAATATGGGAAGCATTCAGCAGTATCCGGAGTCGGACAGAGGTATGTCATGTCGACGGAGACAGTATTGTTCAGACTGACATGCTCTAGTCTGGGCCACGTTGGTCACAAACCTGGACTATCTCCCTGGTGTTTTGACACTGGAACACTGTCTGCGTCGTGTTGGGTCAGAGTATCCATTCGTCGTCCTTTACACAGAGGCTTTCCCTGATGCTGGTCGTCAGGCACTCAAGAGCAGGGGCATAGCCATGACACGGGTCCCTGAACTCGCCCCCTCAAATCCCCAAGACTACGGCAACGACGCTCGCTTCAAGGATACCTGGACCAAACTGGCCGTCTTTTCCCTGACGGATTTCGAACGCATTGTTCTTCTTGACTCGGACATGCTGGTTCTCCAAAACATGGACGAACTGATGAACCTCAAGCTTGACCACCGGTCAGTGAGCGGAGATGCCGGCTCGAGCAAGCGAGTCTTTGCCTCTAGCCACGCCTGCGTCTGCAACCCTCTGAAGAAGCCGCACTATCCCTCCGACTGGGTCCCCGAGAACTGCGCCTTTAGCTCTCAGCACCACGACGCAGAATCGGCCCAGAGCAGCGGCGCGAGCGCCTCTTCTGGCCTGGGCAAGCTGAACAGCGGCCTACTTGTTGTCAACCCATCCGAACATCTCTACAAGGACATCGTTTCACGCATCGACTCTCACGGCACCGAATATCAGTTCCCTGACCAAGATCTTCTAGCGGATCTATACCGCGAACGCTGGGTGCCTCTGCCTTATGTTTACAATGCGCTCAAGACTATGCGTGAAAGCCACGTGCACGCCGAGATTTGGCGGGATGATCAAGTCAAGAATGTGCATTATATACTTAGCCCCAAACCTTGGGATGAACTCGGCCCTGATGGGAATTGGCGTGGCGAGAAGGAGATTCACAAGTGGTGGGTTGACGCGAATGATGAAAGACTCGCGGCTGAAAGAAAAGTTGGCATTGTATAAGATAGAGGTTGATTATAGAAGTATAGTATGGTCTGTCTACTCAGACTGTAGGAAGTAAGATGGGTTTACGCTTAGATTGGTTTGATTCGGGCGTTTCATTAGCAAAGGAAAACAAGTGCATGCTCTGTCAAACCCAAGAGGTGACGTGATTGGAAGCTTTTCCAGTTGATTAGTCTGTTTGTGTAACCACAGCCCGACCAACCATTTCTTGTCTCATGATTAGATAAAGGGTCATTCGGATGATGTAACCTTTGCTTCAATTCCAAGACACAACATGTAGAAACTCAAGGAGGGCGGAAACAGGGCTGTGCCTGAGGCTAGACTCCCGCATGACGATAGGATTCTACCCAGCAAACATGTCATTAACCAACCCATAATCGCTTATCCATTTAGCTTCTCAATGAATTCCCGTTCAGAATCTCCAAAGAAAGCATCCCACAATGCCGAAAACCTCGCTCGCAACCCATCGCACTCCTCCTCAGTCCAGATGCGACCAGTCCGGGTCCACTCAACCATCTCCTTGGTATGAGGCACAGGGTGCTTATAGTTGAGCGTCATATAAGGATCTAACGCCATCCACCGGTTAAACCCCGAGACTTGAAACTGGACAGGGCAGACTTACATAGACCCGGGGGCAGGAAAAGACTCTCGTAGAATCGGGGATCTTCCTTGGTCATCCGTTTCTCAAACCAACTGCGGAACTGCTCCATGCCTTCCGTCGCCAAGGACGATATACGGACAGAGTAGAACTTGAGGTAGAAGCTGTCGTATCGCCACGCGAGTTGAACGACTGGAAGGCGGATGAGCCTTGAACCTGCGCTGGCTGTGTCGGCGGCCTCGACGACTCCTGAAGGGGGGTTAGCACTTGGCTTTGAAACGCGATGATCAAATAGATGGAGGCAGGCTCTTTTGTAAGGGGCACATTACCACCTAGGTCCATTTCCGGGGGTCCAAGGCCGAGCTTTTCTGTCGCCACTCGCATAAAGAGGCCAGTCTTGACAAAGTCCACGTTATACATGAGTAGTCGTGCCCTAGTATCTCAGTGATTAGCAAATATTCCAAGCATTCGCCTTTCATTGACTCACGCTACCATTGTCCCCCGCAATTCCCAGTTATGCAGAGCTCCATGCTCCCTCAGGAATACGTAGCACGCCAAAGCAGCCCTCTTGGTCGATCGAGTAGCCACCTTGTTGGCCTCGGGGCCAAGGGCTGGGAGGGCTTTCTCTCTGACACCCAGAGAGGCAAAGTCCAGAACGGTATTACCCTCTGCCACGAGGTTCCAGGGAACAGGTTTTCCGGGGCAGTTGCGCTGCACGTGGTCTTTGATCATCTGGAGGGCCGTCTTGTTAGACCAGTAAGAGGCAACGTGCAGAACAGTGCGTTGTTGTGTCTCGGAGCGTGCAAAGAGGGTATTGTAGTCGGGGTATTTCTGCAGTAGCATAGCCGTGATCTGATGACAAGGTAGATCATACGAGTTCCTCGCTATAACTCTGTTAGCACATTGTTCCTTGCTGAAAGTTGTTGTCAAGACACTTACAACCCGAGAACCCCTGGACTGCCAAAGTAAGCAACGTCCCCCCTTTAAAATCACAGATGAAAACCGGCAGCGGATCCAAGTCCAACAAGTACCGTACGTGCTCGACCGGGATGAGACCCTCAGCCGCAGCAGCCGAAATCATGTACCCCACAAACGTCGTCCACTTGTCGCCGTCCCCTTCCATCTTGTAATCGTGCCGGAGGCCGTACTTGGCTCGCAGTGATTCTGCGAGCTGCCTCTCTTCGTCGTAGCCTTCTAGGAGCAGCTGGGCAAAGACCGTGTGGCCAGACTTGTCTTGACTCTCCAGTATCTCCTCGATCCTCTTACCTCTGCGTTTTTCAAGTGGCAACTCTTCCACAAGCTTGATCAACTCGGGAAGTACAACCGGAAAGTAGTGGGCTGCAACTTGCAGAGCGTTCCGACCTCGTATGTCTTTGGCAAGGAGGTCTGCTCCGTGTTGTATCAAGCAGCGCATCGCCTCGATACTCCGCCGTTCGATAGCAATATGCAGAAAAGTCCTCGGCACCCCCTCAAGTGGAGGATCAACCTCTGTGTTTGGAAACACATTCAAGAGTGCCTCGACGAAAAAGCCTCGAGCCTTGTGAATAGCCATGGCTAAACAAGTATCCGCAGCTCTTTCATCCTCTGGCCTTCGTTCATTCACTATCGCGCGCATCTCTTGATCCGCGAGGAGAGAGATTGCTATCTCAAGCTTCTTCTCGTAGCCACGACCCGATATCGCCATGTAGTAAAACCGAGTCCTCGTCGTTAGGGCGGAGAATGCCTGTGCTTTGGCGTGACTGAGCTGTCGACGTGCGGATAGACCAGCAAAAGAGATGAAGGACTCTGCTGCCGATATCATCTCCGGTATCAAGTCCACGTCGAGTATCTGCGCAGCGAGGGCGATTGGAGTCACAAAGCCAAAGTGTCCATCCCACTCATCAGCTTGTCTCGTTGGATCTGCGCCGTACTCTAGGAGAAGCCTCGCAGCTGCACCTTCAGAATAGTCCCAGCCGGAGAATGTAGCGTGAAGCGGCGTCATTCCGTTCTTCATGGTGCAGTTGATATCGATGTCGGCAGAGAGAGCAATATCAAGAATCTCTTCGCAGTATTTGCGATCCGAGAATCGGTGCAGAGAATGAAGGATAGTTGCCCCGTGCTGTTCTTCTCGAATTGTAGGATCTGCACCATGCTCTACCAGCCACTTTGTCAGAGTAAAGTAGCCGCAGTGACAGCTGAGTAGCAATGGAGTCCAGCCGTAGGTATTCCCGCATGCGTTGATAGAGGCTCCAAGCTCGAGAACTAGAATCTTGACCATGTCGAGGTCGTCCTTGACAACAGCAACCTGCAACAACGTGAAGCCGTAGTTGCTACAAGACTCAAGACAGTCGAGCCTAGTAACTTCTGCTATAAAGTCCAGTCTTTTTGGAGGGTCAAGTTTATCAGGGCCACCCATCTTAAACGTCGTCAACTGATCAAAGTCAAACTCGGGTTGTCCTGTCTTGGGCTCGGCCCTCAAGTACAACGGGTTGTTGTTTGCGGGAAACACAGTGTTGAGGATCCTTCGATCGGTGTTTAACCACTTTTCGTACACTTCAGGCCACCTCTTGGCCCAGATCTTTCCAAGGACGCCGTGGTGCTCAATGTGTTTTGGAACGGGATGGTCAAAGAGAGTTGCCTGCGCACCGCTGAACGTGGTCGTCCCGTAGATCTTGATCGTTGCCAGCAAGTCTTCTTGAACATCTTCCGGTAAAGAAGCATCACAGGCATCAAACACGTTCAGGATCAGAGAGACAGCTTCCGGGTTCTTCAACACGGCAGAACTTGCGAGATACTTGAGACCTTCCTCGACTGACGGGTCAACAACCTGACCGTTGAAATACGCACCAGCCAGATGAAATGGCGCTGCTGGATCTTCGATGTATTCAGAGTCACACGTTGCCTTGAGGTCCTCGAGTACTTCCTTTCGAGCAACACGGGGCATCAAAGCGGCTGTCAAAGTGTGTTCAAACGCAAACTACACATTATCAGCGTCAACATCGAGGCGAGACGGGCTCAGCAACTTACATCAGGTGTCTTGAGGATAGCTCGGTCAAAGACCTCATCCATCCGATCAAAAAAGTCTCGACTATCCTCAAAGTCGTCATCCGTCTTCCAAGCCTTCTTGAACTTTCGAAGTTTCGCTGGTTTCAGGCTGTGGTCCTGGAATGCGTTTGCCAGGGTCTGTTCGAACTCGGGGTCCCCGATCTGAATGGAGATGACCTCGTCGCGCATTCTGCGAAGGTCGAGTAGTATTTGCGGTACGCCCGAATCTTCGTCGGTCTCTTCCTTGAAGCGATAGTTAGCGCGTGACAGTATGGCCTCGACTCAACTTGAGTACCTGTTTCGATTTCGAATGCTTCTTCTCGAGCGCTTGTAGAGCATCGCTGGGACATGTTAACTCGGTCTTTAAACGACTGGCGATAGTAGCTTACTGATAGCTCTCACCCGCGTCACGGAGATCAGGGAACCACTCCAGCGGTATGTTAGGCTGGCCCTCTCCAAGCTGTTGCATGATGCCCAAGAAGAGATAGCTTTGAATCGCAGCAAGTGATACTCTGTCCTCCTGGGATGTCACACACGTTCCCGAGAGAAACACTTGTATGTATTCCTCTTGATACTCATCCAGCGTAGCCTTGGCCTTGATGTTCTGCATCACCGTTGCCACAGCCGCATCTGGATGCTCCTTCAACCTAGATTTGATGTCAGACACTTCGTCCGGCGTCACACCCTCAAAGGGCAAGCTGCCATTCATAAAGATGCAGGCTGCAAGCAACCCAAACGAGTAGATGTCAGTCTTGTGAAGATGTTCCAACTGGATGGTCTCCTCGGCATCAAGCTCAGGTGCCATCCAAGGGTAGCTACCAATCCTCGCCTGGAAGAGCTTCTCGGACTTGTAGTCGTCTATGATGACTGCATATCCAAAGTCGCAGAGCTTGGCGCGGACTGATGTTATACCGATCTTTCCCGAGAGCTGCTGCTGTTCTTGACTGAGACCGTTGCTAAAGACGAGGACGTTTGTTGGCTTCAGGTCGGCGTGGACGATACCCTGAGAGTGAAGGAATTGTAGCCCGCATCCTATCTCCATAGATATAGCCAGTTGATTCTTGAAGTCTATGTCGACAGCAGATAAATACTCTGCCAGAGTGCCCTCGTCAGCAGCTTCGAGCAGAACCTGGGGCCAGAATCGTCCAAGGCTAGGAGACTCGCTCCACGAAACAGCCAACATGGAAACAATAAAGTCGCACTGACGAATCGTCTCATCAGACAGAATCCGTATCTCATTGATAACAGCAGCAAGCTGTCGAGAGTCATGGCTCCCCTGCGCCGTGACAATCTTCTTCGTGACGTAGCGGCGAAACTTGTTACCCGACTTGGCCTCATCAAACAACTTCTGCACCTTTTGCGAAGGATTGAGAAAGTCCTCCTCGGGATTCAACTTGATCTCCTCGGAAGAAGCAAAAACGGCAAACGAGGCGCCCGCCCCCGCGGCGAGCGTGTTCATGCTGGCAATGACATTGTTGTTTGCGCTGAGGATGGGCGCGTCAAGGGCGATAGCGACGGCGAGGAACTCGGCCTGGCCTTTAACGGCAAATGTCTTATCTGGACGGCTGACGAGCTCTGTTGCTGAAGGAGCTGGGGTGTAGATGGAGAGGGATTGGAAGTCTGCCATGACGGCCGGTGATGATGTTTCTTACTCTGCGACTGCGAGTAAATGCCTCAACCTGGGCTGTAAGATATATATGTATGCAACTTTGGATGGATGGGCTGAAACCAGGGACATGTCACAAGCTACAGCCACAGCGTCTGCTGCTGTATGCCTAGTCACTTTGTGATAGCCCATATCCAATCAGAGCGACATGATGGTTTCAACACTGCCACACTCCTTTCAGCTCAAGACTGAGGGGTAACTATGCGGTACGGCATCAATATCCGGGTCTAGACTCGTCAGCTCAGGCTCTGTATTCGTAATCTAATATCTCACTATTTGAGTCCTACGCAGTACATCTACCTTGCATCTTGCATCCTACCTAGGTCCACCAAATCTGCCTCGCAACAATGTCTGGCTTAGAAATTCCCTCCTTCATCATCGGCCTCGGAGGCCTTGTCGCCGTGTTTGAGAAGGGCTTTGAGGTATGGCGAACCATCCGCCAGGCCCACGACTTTGGAGATGATGTCGCCGACTGGATGTGCAAGTTGGAGATGGAATTCTTTCGCTTCCAAACTTGGTGGACGGCTTTGAAGCATCTCGCGCCCAGGCAAGGTCCTCCGTCATCAGTTCGAAGAGTACCCTCGCAAACATCTGCTCTACAAGTCACGCTGGACAAGCAATTTGGGCAGCCCATCACTGATGCTGCAAGCAATATCCTCAAGCTTCTCGAAAAGATTGAAGAGGTTCTCCAGCGAAACGGCATCTTGGCTATTTTGCAAGCCCAACCGCCAGAGCCGAGACAGACGCTCGACCTTTCAGAAGAGACAACAAAGTCAAGAACGCGTCTCAAGAAATTCGCCGATGATCTTTTGAAGCATACACCCTGGATCACGCGGATCAAACACAATGCAAGCCCATGGAAGGACGGCACTGACAAGTCCACCCTCGAAACCTCGCTCGAGTCCATGATCTACTGGAACAACGCACTCTACAGCATCCTGCCGCAGAATCTACGGGACAGCATCTTGGAGCTCGGCATTGCGGGTTATGCCTTGGATACTTCAGACAACATTGGGGACATTTCAAGGTTGTCTAGTAACCGCAACACTGTCTTGAGTCAGAGCGCCAAGTTCATCAGGCTCCGTCAACGATTCAAGGATGGTGCAACTTCTGATGCAGACCTGGATTCTATCCTCAGCCAGATGGAGCGAAAGGTTAATCACTTTGAGGGCATCGATACGGCCAAGGTCCTTGGAGGCTGTCAATACTCGATCGCTCAATATTCTCCTGATGATCAAGGTCAACCTCGCCGAGTCATGATCGAATGGATACCGTTTCCACAGGGCGACTACGACATCTACAAGCTTGCTCGCACACGAATGTCGCAGATATCCTACTCTCTTCAGCAGATTGGAGAGCTTTCCCATCTTCAAGTCCTTCCTTCTCTCGGGTTTATCGAGTACGGCAGCGCAAAGGTTTTTGGCTTGGTCTCGGTATTGCCAGGCGTCACATCCTCAACCACCATTGTCACTCTCTACGATATCCTACCCGGCAGTCAACGACCGGGTGCAAGTGACAGGGCATCTACCAACCGAAGAAACGTCCACTATCCACTACCAAGTCTGAACCAGCGTTTCGAGCTTGCTTCTACGTTGGTGATGGGGTTCTACACCTTTCTGCTCACGAGGTGGCACCACGAGCGCTTCAGTTCCCTGCACATCGCCTTTCTCCTAAACGAAGCAACCGGCATGATCAATCCATCTTCAGATTCGTCTCAGCTTCCTGCTCTTGACCTCAGAACACCCATCATCGGTGGCTTTGCCATCTCCCGCCCCGATTCTCCAACCGAACTATCCATCTCGGCGCCAGTCGAAGACTTTGAGGCCGTCTACCTACACCCAGACGTCCGACAGCGTCTCAAGTCTCGACCTACAGCATCAAACACAAACTCAGAGTCGCAGACACGCTATCAACGAGTCCACGACATTTACGCCCTGGGACTGTTACTCGTCGAGATCGGCTTCTGGCGACCCCTCGCTCGTGTGGCAGAGTCAGGTTCCGGCGGAAAGGTCAAGGCAAGCAAATTGTCAGCCAAGGAGTTCAAGGACGCGATAGTCAAGAAGTGTAGATCCGATCTGGCTTTTTGGATGGGGGAAACGTATAGAGATGTGACTCTGAGGTGTCTGCTTGCGGGAGAGGCGGGCGGCGTGCAGGCAGCGGATGGTGCTGGAGGGTTGAACAATTTCTATTGGGATGTTGGGATTAGCTTGATGAATAGTGAGAACTATGTAGGACGAGTGTGAGTACAAGCAGGGAGAAGTATATACCTTTAAGAGAACATGAGGTAGAGTCTGTCCTTCCCGGCTCAAGCCGACATGTCCAACAAACAACAGAAGCTATGAGCTGCAGCCAGACACTTGAAATACACTGGAATCGTAAAGCAAGCTGTGATATGCACCCAGAGATCCAAAACGGGGCCGGTCTCGCCGAGCGCGATCCGACACGTTGGATCAACAGTGGATCGATGGAGTCTAGGGCTGAAAGAATCAAGACTCAGCCTCAAGACATGGATTGTGCACAGAATACGGACCACGAAAGGCTAGCTACCAAGGTAGGTTATATGAAACTATAGAGCGTGTAGCCGAGGGGTGGCTGGGAAGCAGCAAAAGGCTGTGAGTGGCGGCATCTTCTGCACGTGGGACGGCCTTGCCGATGTTCGTTCTCAACGAAGCAAAACACGGCGACATCATAGCTCAGATGCTTAAAATAGAGCCAAGAGCCAAGGATTCCCGCCGAGACTATCGATTGCAGGAGACCCTAGCAAACGCATGTGCCCACTGCCGGGCACGAGATCTCAGGTCTTGCTTGATCTGATGTCACCACCGAGGGACCTTTTGGCAGGCCTGGAACTAAAGGCCCGGAGATGCTACGTGGGATCGCAGCCAGCCTTCGCATTGCGTCGACCAACAGCAAAGAAAAATCCTGGCCTGATTTGCGGGGAGGATCTGTAAGCCCATGTCCGAGACGTTCTAGACCACGGCATCAGGGGATTCTTGGCAGGGGTCCTTTTTCGTAACGAAGGCTTATTTCCGCCTGGGCCAACAGAAGTGGAACGAGCTTGAGGCTATTATTGGCTCCGTCGTTTTGCGCTTTACGAGGAGTGCATTCGGTGGACAGATGAGTGACAGTCTGGCGAGTGACAGACTGGTCGGATGTGACTAGTGGAAGAGCTGTTGGGCTAAATTTAGATGAACCAGCCACGAGGGACCCGCGGTGATGGACAGATGCTGTGACGAGAGCCTCGAGATGGGAGAGTACAAAAGGTCTTGGAGTTCTTTAGATTCACGACTTTTTTTTTATCATTATCTCAATCATCTCAAGCAACTTCCAACCTCATCTCTTCCTCACTACACTCGCTCTACATCATCCACTCGCTACTACACTCGCTATTACAAGTCTACAACCAGCTCAAGCTTAATCAACAACAACAACTTAATCACCACAACAACAAAACACCACCACCAAACCAACACCACTAATAACAACCACCTCCCAACAATCACCATGCATTTCACCACCCTCGTCGCTGCCACCGCCGCCCTCGCCTCCACCGCCACAGCAAGCTTCCTCCCCCCCGACGCCATGGAGATGCTCAAGCGCACCATAGTCTCCAACCACGTCTCAGCCAAGGTCGTCGCCGTCAACGGCTTCGGCAAGGACCAGACCAAAGAGACAGTCCTCATCCCCCTCGGCCGCCTCACACACTTCAGCCGGCTGCCCATCACGGAGCTCCGAGTCGAGGGCGTCGACCACGTCGCCGACGCTCCCAAGCCCGACGCCGACAACATCGTCTGCCAGAGATATCTGAACCAGTACGCGTCCAAGAGTGGTAGCGAGAGGTTCACCACGAAGCAGCGTGCTCATGTCGCTACCAACCCCGTGGACTTTGGCTGGGTCCTGTGCTATGTCACCAACGACCAGTAGTCTGGATCAGAATGATTGATTAGCTGGAGTTGGGAATAATTAGATCTGCTTTACATGGATGTCTTTAGAATAGCCTTTTAGAATAGCGATAGATGCCTAATGAATACGCAAGTAACTTTGCTTTTGAACGCCTTGGCTCATGTCTTTCTCGAAATTCCTCTAAATTGCAACCTTACCACCGCAAACCATAGCAGCCTTGCATGATGGAGAAGATGGCACCAGCACAATAGCAGATATGTTGCCACTGAGAAGAAGGGTATGTCTCACTCCAATACTTTCCAGAGCTGGACGAGTTGTGTTGGCAATGATCAAGCCGCCGAATCCTGATCCACATGTTGCGATACCCTAGAGGCAGACATGAGTCGATACTTCTTGGGGCATTCACTTACCTGAGCTAATCTTAATCGTTCCTCGAACAAAAGCGGTAAAACTAGTTGAGATGAAACTTGAGTCTGTAGGGGGCCCTGGTAAATTCTCTTGGTCGCGTTTCCGAGGGGATGGTCCAGTCTACTCACAAGCCCGAGACCTTCAATGACATTAGCTCGTATTTGATCACTCGTATTCGTTTGAACTTACCCAAACCGAATAAAAGCCCTTGGGAGAACGGAAACGCCCTAAAACAGTTGTGGGCGATGTAGTAGGATATGTAGACTCCATACGTCGTGTTCATGCCGGTTGGGGGTCAGCATTTTTGACTGTCCTGGCGCCAGAGCGTCATACCCCATGTGGCGGTGTTGATGGCAAATACATATCCCACAATGACCCAGCTATGTCGGGAATCTTCCTCCTCGTCTGATCGAGAGTTGAGCCAGAAGAATATTGTCTAATCAAGGTTTCACAGCAAATTTATCATGATAACTGGTAGAGATATTTTCACCTTTGACTTAGGTAGATTCAGTGCCTATTGCGGGCAGGAGCGACCCACAGTGGCGCGGGGCTATTTGAGGCGATCTTGACACTGTACAAACCTCTCTTCTTCTTCACACTACCACGAGCAAAATAACCACTTTTTACACCTCATCGGCAGCGCCTTCCTGTTCAAACTGCAAGTTTTCATCTTTGTTTCTAAGCGACGAGCGAATTCCTTTTTACCACGTTGCAATGGATCCATGTCATGCAATGCATAAGCTCAATACACCAAGCGACGGTCTCTATCCGTAGCTGGGCCGACTTTACCAGAGATCGTGACTGAATGACAGCTGACAGGCAAACACACCATCTACGCTGACAGCCTGACAAAGAGTGGCTATGAGGTCAGCGTCGTCACTGCCAAGGACACGCTGAGAGGGCCTTTTTGTCGGTTCAGCCTCTCGGCGCTGTATCCTCGTGGAACTTTGGACTTTGCAATTGACGGATGCAGGCTCATGCTGCGAAGGGAGCACGAGAAAAGAGTCCTTTGGGTGTGGCTGAGTGATGCAGAGCAGAGCAGAGCGGAGGGTTGGGCTTGGCGGCCGGCAGTGGCATCCACTACCTACGGCAAAAGTGAAAGAAACCTTTCTACAGGTACCGCAGCCAAGCTAGGTTATATCCTTCGTCCCACGATTTCTCTGCTTCTATTCCGAGGAAGTCTGGGGTAGCACACTGCTGATCTGACGGTGCATCGCCTCGATCGTGTCCGCTACAGACAAGTTCTGAGGCGTCTTCATCCTTATTTCCGGGCCTAGGGGCGCGGGATCGCCCTTAATCGGAGATCTCCCTGAACACCGCCTCACGCTTCTGAAGGATTGACGTACCTGGGTACTGATGACGCAAGCCAATAGACTTTCCCATGCCGCCGAGATCCGCATTGCCCTTCGGGGAATTTTAGACAGCAGGGCTGGGCAGAGGCCCTTGTCAGCAGTGAGCACGCTTACCCATATGGCACCCATATCGAGATGGATTCCGCGCTGTATGGACTCACCAAGCCTCACTCAGCTCGTGCTCGCCAAAAGAGCCAGCACACCGTGTCGTAGCTCGTACAGCATCCGGTCCAGTTTCACGGCTGGATCCCATTGGACATTCTGCAGCGGGTCTCCGTTCAAGTGCTGTGCTGGGCCGGCCCTTGGCGATGAGCTTCATCGTGAAAGCTGCGTATATAAGAGTTGAGGTCGCTGGTCAAGAAAAATCATTATCCACAGCAACAACTCACTCACTCACCAGCAGCCTTCACACGACAACCATCATGAAGCCACAGAGCGTTTTCCTCAGCCACCTCCTTCTGGGCTCGGCCTCCGCCTTGACGCTGCCGAATGTCAACTGGAAGGGATGCGGCGACTTGGACTTCGGCGAGAACATCAACAGCATAGTCGCAGCCCAGAAGCCCGAATGTGCCAAACTCAAGGTCCCTCTGGACTACACGAGTATGAGCAGCGGCGAAACCATCGAGCTCCAGTTGATCAGGCACAAGGCCACCAAGAAGCCATTCGAGGGCAGCGTCCTTTACAACCCTGGTGGACCTGGCGGCTCCGGGGTTGAGATTATCGCTGCAGAAGGCGTTGAGATGCGAGACATTCTGGGCGGCCACTATGATATTGTCTCTTTCGACCCACGGTATGTTACAACGCTCCAAGGGCGTCATTATTGGCGGCTGATGTGATCTCAGTGGCACCGGCAACACCCTCCCCTTTTTGTGTCCTTCGGTAGGTGAGTCGGGCCAGAACGCGACTGAGGGGGCCAGTCTCGCTCGTCGAGCAATAGGATTCAACAGCCTTCCAGAGGCCGACACCTGGGAGGAGGTCAGTACCAAAGTCTGGAAGGAGGCAGGCCGGACCGCCGATGGCTGCTACAAGGATTACAACAAGTACGGCCGCTTCATCGGCACCGCATTTATAGCCAGAGACATGATCTCCATCGTCGACGCCTTGGACCAAGGCCCCTTGATCAACTACTGGGGTACCTCGTACGGCACCGTTCTCGGACAGACCTTTGCCTCTATGTTCCCCGATCGCATTAACCGCATGCTGCTGGACGGTAACCTGGTCGCCACCGACTACGCCGCCACGACCTGGATCGGCAGCCCCCGCGATACCGAGTTGTCGCTTCTGAATGTTTTCAACGAGTGTGTCAAGGCTGGCAAGGAGCTCTGTCCTTTGGCCGAGTACAAGGGTAAGAATACTACTGGCAACGACCTGTTGGACGCCTTCGGCAAGGTCTTGGAAGAGCAACTCGGCAAGGAGTCCCCGGCAAAGGGTCTCGCCGTGAACGGCGACGATGCCGTTGCCCAGATCAAGGGCGCAATCTCCGGCAACCTCTACGAACCAGTCCAAATGCCAGCCGTTATCGAGAAAGTCACCATGGCGCTGAACGGAAGCTGGGCTGAGGCCTTGGCTCCCGGCAAGCCCCAGATGGAATCCCCGTGGAACAAGGGTGGCGCGCTCGCCATCCTTGGCATCGCTTGCGGAGACTCTTCTTTCCGCGCCGAGTCGCCCGATGATATGTACTCCATCTACCGGGCTCACTTGTCCCAGAGCTCCTTTGCAGATTCCAACGCCGCTGGACGTCTAGGCTGTGCCCGATGGCGCTTCGAGGCTGCCGAGAAGATCAACAACGACAAGCTCCGAAACGTGAAGACCAACTACCCTGTCCTCGTTCTCAACGGTATCTACGATCCCGTCACCCCCGTCAGTAACGCCTGGGAGGTCTCCGCTCGGTTGAGCAACAGCCGAGTTATGGTCTACGAGGGCGCCGGTGTAAGTATCTCTGTGAAAAATGTTTATCAACAGCCCCAAAGCTAACCCGCGTCTTTTAGCACGGATTCACTGCCCACCCCTCCAAGTGCTCCAACGAAGTTGTCCGCAAGTACTTCCAGGAGGGTGAGCTGCCCGAGGTCGGAACTATTTGCAAGCCCGACATGACTGCTTTTGAATACATCCAGTCTATGGCGAAGAAGGCCAAGAAGGAGCAGAAGGACGGTGAGTAGTGTTTGTTCTTGGAGGTTGTTGCATATACATTGCAAGCGGACCTTTGCACGGAAATTGGGTTATTAGAGATGATTTTTGTTACAACTTACACTCCTTCTCCGGTCCAGCGGCGATCAAGATATTATTACATTCATGAGTATATAGGCATTAAAGATTACACGAGCAGCACTTCTGCAAAGAATAAATGGCACATTGATAACATCAGGCATCGAATGCCTCAGTGCGTGTTATAGTGACTGAACTGAACGGTTGAATGATCGAGAGAGATGGTTCAGAGCTTGCTAGTAGAAGAGATGGGGTTGGTCCGAGCAGGCTTTAAAAATTCATGTCTGAGATTTTGACGAGAGGAACGAAGAAGCGCAGGTAAAGATATGTATTTCTTATAGATATTACCTAATCCTTGGCCTTGACATGGTTCTGTTAGTACCTTAACGGATCTGGCAGTACTCTACTTGGAATCAAGGTAGAGTGTTAGACTGTTAGCTTCCCGATGCTTGCCACTAAAGAGCAGTACCTTACGAAGTCCAAGAGAATACAATACTAACTCGTGATTAGGTTAGGCCCTTGCGAGTATGACAGCACAGGAGATAGAAGCCGCATTTTCCGAGGCAATAAACACCTTCTGGATAAGTTTAATTTTTAGATACCTCTATACCTGGTATCTCACATGATCCTTGTTTCAATCAGAAGTGGCATGAATGCCATCATCTCAGCTCCTGACAAGCCAGGCCTAAACAGGCTTAGTTTTGTCAGCAGTCTGCAGACAGCCAAACTGCCTAATTCAAACAAGGCGTGTCAGCAGCTATTTAAAACGTGCGCCACCAAACGCTCAACCATCACCATCGATCGACCTCTCTCTTTTTCAGCAGGAGGACACATTTTTACCCATCATAGCCGTCGCTTTTGCTTTTATGGCCTCATTTCAGACCTTTCGACTCGTTCCTGTGCGCGAAGAGGTACGACAGACCCCAGCACGACTCCACAGTGGAACTACCTAGTTAACATGTGCGTTCAGGTTCTCGGCGAGAAGGATGAATGGGCCGGTCTAAGCGATGCCAGAGAAAGAAGGAAGCGGCAGAATAGAGTCAACAAGAGAGCGGCAAGTAAGCAATACCACCGGCTTTTTCATTTCAAGTGTCTCTTGCTGACGGCTTGTGAATCAAAGGACGGCGTCAAAGACTCAACGAAGCTCGAGAGCACGAGGCCGAGTCGGAAGCTGGATGTTTTGAATCACCAAGGAACATCAGCTTACCTTGCCAATCAGGAGCAGGCACACTCACTGCACCCTTGGCGGCTGACGTTTACTTTCCCCTTACACAAGACTCCCAGCTTCTGCACGTCATCTCGTTCAATGTCTCTCGCGCCATTCTGACAAACTACTTCATACTATCTTCTATCCCCCTTCAAACCACAAGGTTCTGCTCTATATGCCGCGTTTTCACCTTGCCTGCCCCCGGGGCGGACTTTAAAATTACGCTGCCGGAGTCCCTGATGCCAACACACATTCAGCAGCAAGTCCCACATCCAGGCTGGGTAGATCTATTTCCTTCTCCGAGACTGCGAGATAACCTGATTCTCGCACTTGAAGAATATGACATTGACGAGGATGCCTTCATGATAGACCTAGTTGGCGAGGCATTTGATAGTCTTTGTCTAACCAGTGACGAGGATGAAGAGCAATCTGCCGTGGTTGGACCTGAGCACGACGATGACGGCAGTAAACCACCTCCTACAACAGCAACGGGTGAAAGTGGCACAGCCACCACTTTGAATTTGAGGAATTCCTGGATAGGAGAGTCTGGCTTAGTATCCTGGTCAGACCCTTGGGAGACTTCTGGCTGGGAGGTTACTGAGCTGTTTGCAAAGAAATGGGGGTTTCTCCTGAGAGGATGCGAAGACGTTGTCACGGCGGCAAATAGGTGGAGGGAGGCTAGAGGCGAGAACCCTCTGGCCGTGAAGTTGTAGTCTTTGAGAGATATCACATGGTGGAATGTTTAATTACGTCAAAACTCGTCTGTGTCCTAGGTATCCATGTCAGCTTGTTTTACCCCATCAGGCTCGCTTCATTGGGAGGTATGCCGTGTATCTGCCTGTCTAGTGTTAACCGCAAGAGGCAATAGTAGCTGACAGTGCTCACGAGCCACGTCCAAGATCATCAGTCGCAGAAGTCCGGCAGGTCCGACAAGGATGCGTGAAAAGCGGCAGTTTGATTAGTGAAGGAGGCATATAAAATATTTCCACAGAGCTTCTCGTGCTACCTTGTATCTCTAACCCAAAATCATCTTTCCATACTTCGCTACGAACGCGAACACCCTCCAAGCACAATCATGACATCGGCAACCTCCAGATACGCGGATGCACACCTTAAACCTAACGGCCCTGGTGATGCACGACCTACCGCCCTGAAAATTGTCAACGATGAGCGGAGAGAAGGCGCCTTGACCGACAAAGTGGTCCTCATCACCGGCTGCTCATCTGGACTTGGCATCGAGACGGCTCGGGCCATGAAGGCCACGGGTGCAACGCTCTTCGTGACGGCACGCAATATGGAAAAGGCTAGAAATGCACTTGGCGACATTATTGATCACGTTCAAGTCCACCTTCTTCAACTTGATCTCGGGTCCTTCGATAGCGTTCGCTCCTGCGTCGCCGAGGTCAAGTCCAAGACCAACAAGCTCAACATCTTGATCGAGAATGCCGGAATACGTCATGTTCCCGAGGGAAGAACCAAAGACGGATTTGAACTCCATTGGGGAACCAATCACCTTGCACATTTTCTCTTATTTTACCTCTTGAGGCCCATGCTCTTGGAATCCCCAACCCCCGAGTTTCAATCCCGTGTTGTCATCGTATCGTCGACTGCGCATCGGAATGCACCCATGGATTTTAGCGACCTTAACTGGGAGAAGCGACGATATGAACCTTCTGTGGCATATGGACAGAGTAAACTGGCAAATGTCTACACAGCCAGCGAGATCGAACGGCGATACGGGTCGCAGGGTCTTCACGCCTGGAGTGTGCACCCTGGAGGCATCAGGACAGGACTCCAGAAGCCCAACCTGCACGATGCCCTGATTTTTATCAAGTCTGGGGTCATGGCTACGCTCAAGTCGATGATGAGTCCGGAGCAGGGGGCGTCTACTACGGTTTGGGCGGCTGTCAGCAGAGAGCTTGAAGGCCGAGGAGGGAAATATCTGGAAAGGAATCGGATGAGCGAAGTTAGGGAGGGCCACAGCGTGATTGAGGCTGGTCATGCTGAATGGGCGTACGACGAGGAGAATGCGAAGAAGCTGTATGACATTTCTCTGGCGTTGGTGCAATAGATGAGACCTTTGACGAGCATCTCCATCTTGTGTAGTATTTTGGTGCGCATGTTGATAGTCTGTTTCTCTCTCTCTCTATTTTTATGTTCCATTTTTTACCAAATAGACTCTTAAAGACGGCTTTGGCCGGCTAGAGAGTTTAGTAGGCGATTCATCTCAGTGCGCGAGTTTCTGACTGCGCGGGCTGTCAACGACGATCTCGTTTCGACCTATTCATGGCTCGAAGATGCACAACGAGGATGGCTCTGAAACTCTTCATTACAATGTGGAATACATCTGCAAATGGGTTTTAAGAGAACTGGATTCTGGGTGTGCCTTTGCTCTCCGACGATGGCCTCATGGCGTGTTCCGGATTGGGGACCTGGGTATAGCTACCGGCAGGACGGAGAGAGTGTCATTTGAAGGTAGAAAAGCCATGTCGCCTCGACTAATAATGGATTTAAAGCGACCGATGGGGGGACTGCTCCAATTAACAAATACGATCCCAAATATCCTGCCGAGAATAACGGTGTTGGTGAGTCGTGACTGCGGGTGCTCGTGGTGGGCGCCATCAACGAGAAGACAATCTTGAAAGAGATTTCTTTGTCGTCGAGTTGTTGGCCAGAAGTGCAAAGTCTTTTTAACATGAAACAATTTATATTACGACTTGCATCGACATGTTTAATTCCCCAACTCTGTCAGTTCGAAAACAAGGAAGACGCCTGCACGTAAATAGAACCATCCGAAATCTTAGCCCTGCGGCCCGTTTCACTACACGAGCACCCCCGTCAGAGCGTCAAGATCCTTTTATAAATCCTACACGAGGGAGCCAACCAACGTGCATATCTTGCGGGTAAAGCGGCATTTTAGTCAATCAGAGAAGAAACCATGAACGCAGGGTTGCGTCATCTGAGTCATCAATGAGGCTTCAGAATGAGCTCAGGCGAGATACTGAAAGAGTCGAGGGGATACCCAAAGCGTGGAAACTGCATCGATCGGAAAGTGGAAAACTCGTGACAACATGAAACATTGTCAAACGGACCGGATCGCATCATTTGACGCGTTGGGTCCTTGTCATGGATGGATGGCCTCCGTCGTAATGTGGGTGGGCAATCCCATCCCGGCTCCCGGGGGGGCTTGCGTAATGTAATACGAAAGGGGGTCACGGACCCAGGATCTCGATGAGAGAAAATGTCACTCAAAAGAAGACGAGGAGAATCTCATCTTTGTTCTTCTTTGTTATAGAATGCGGTCGTTGTGTTGCCAACATTGACTCATAGCGTCGTTCGTTTTTTATTCAAGCACAGAAAGCTTCTGCACGCCTTCTTTTTTGTGGTACGGATACTCACTGCTGAAACACCTCTTTCAAGGCCGCCAAGACACTTGGCGCCGTCTTTTTGGATCGCCCCCGGGCGCACGAGCGACCGTCTATAATGGTCCCTCCAACGATATCAGCGACGACGCATTCTGAAGCCTAGGCTCCAACAACACATTCATTCATTCCAGTATTCTTCTACCCTATAATGGTATTGACTCTAGAAGAGAGTAAGAGCGCCGCCTGGGCTCACATACTGGCCTCACGACGACATCTCGTCAAAATAACCGCCCTCCTCTTGGTCACCATCTTTGCTCTATCCCTCTGGATATTCTCTTCAGACTTATCATATACGTACCAGCGGATCACAGCGCCAAAATTCAATCCCGAAACCTCCAGCTCAAGCAATGCATCAATCGCAACAGGCACCTTTAATGCGGAAACGCCACACTTCACCGGCCCAACGTCTCAGGTCGCCGACTTCTGGAGCCGTTTAGCCAATGAACTCTACAAGGCTCAGCCCACGGGCGACGAGATTGTCTCCCCGAGATCTCTTGATGTCGAGCAGTTCAACCCCCGGAACTCCAAAGTCGAGATAGACATTGACGTCCTCAAGTTGCCCACAGAGCAGCTCGAGTCGTTGAAGCAGACTCACCACGATTACGTCCAAAGTCTCCGCCATCTAGCCCCCGACTTGCCCTTTGTCCCCAACACTCGCGGCGTTGTGATCACTGCGAGCGGCGCCAACTTTGGCATCGCAGCCACGGCTGTGTTGATGCTACGCCATGTCGGTTCAAAGCTCCCTATACAGATCTTCCTTGACTCGGCGAGCAAGTACGACCTCAAGCTGTGCAAACGCTCACTTTCCGCGTTGCAAGTACAATGTCTGAACATGGACGACTACTTGCACCTACCAGAGTCATCCAACTACACCACGCCGCATTTCGAAAAGTTCGAGTTCAAGGCCTTTGCTATAATCTTTTCTAGCTTTCAGAACATCCTTTTCCTAGATTCAGACGCCTTCCCCATCCGGAAACCCGATTATCTCTTCGACGTGGAACCTTACAAGAGTCACGGTCTGGTGACATGGCCAGACTTTTGGGTCCCTACGATATCGCCTTTCTTTTACGAGATTGCAGAGGCGCAGATGCCCAACAGGACGAAAAAGTCGCGAGCTTCCGAGTCTGGAGTGATGCTGTATGACAAGGCGCGACATGCCGACAGTCTGCTACTGGCGGCTTACTACAACTTCTACGGAAAGTACTACTACCAGCTTCACTCGCAAGGTGCCTGGGGGTCGGGAGACAAGGAGACGTTCACGCAGGGCGCCTTGGTGCTTGGGAACCCCTTCTGGCAGGTCAAACAAAATGCTGCGACGCTCACCCCGGGATACATCCACTACGGCAGCGGGATATGGCAGGGAGATCCCGAGCTGGATTGGAAGCAGAACAAGGGATCAGCAGGCAAACGGGACGAGATACCCATTACGACGACCATGTTCGCCCACCTCAACAGACTCAAATTTGACACGAGACGTCTCAACAAGCTGCTAGACGAACTAAACCCCGACCAGAAAGAAGGAGAGGACAAGGACGCCGACTGGTCGAGGATATGGGGCGTGGACTACAGTTCAGTTGTGGAAAAGGCGGGCTATGATCTGGAAAAGGTCATCTGGGAGGAGGCCATCAAGGCCAACTGCGATCACTCTCTGCTGGATGAGTGTGAGAGGATTCGGAACTATTACGATGCGGTGTTTGGGCAAGATGACTGATTTTGACGATAATACCCATGGTTGTATAAAAGCTGAAATGTTCTATTAATCTGTTACATGTATAATATCCAATGTTAGAAGAAATACTCATGATAATCCTGTCAGTCTCTGAAAGGCTGGATTCTTGACCACTCTCAAACCACCCTTCAATGTCATGATATCGCTCCCTCCCTCGTCTAACTGCCTATCAAACCTTCCCATCGCCATCTCAACCAGGAACTTTCCAAGCGGCTCAGTCGGAGCGTCAAGTGACGCAAATGCCGTTCGAATAGATGGCCCCAGAATGGCCCTGACGCTATTGTGCAAGAAACCTTGATCAGGGACGTACGGGTGGATAGCGGCGTGGTCTCTTTCGCTGACGACTCCCGGTCCTACAGCCTCTGTTAAGAGACGAGGATAAGTACTGCGCATCTCGGAGAGTAAAGTCTCGGTCTCGCCCTTTACGCGGGCGTATCGGGAAGTGAATCGACCTGGGTTCTGCGTCGAGCTCTGCCCCGAGACGAAGATGAAGCGGAATGGCTCATCGTTGGGCGCGAGGTCGGAGAAGGCCTTTGCACCCGCTAAGGCGTAGTCCTTTGTGATCTTGACGTATTCGCTACAGAAGAGTCAGTTATATGGCTATTAAGGACGAAAGAGACAACTTACTCCTTGGAGACCTTGGTTTGGCTCACCCCAAGGGCCCATACTGCACCACTAGCCCCCTGCAGCTGGCTGAGTACATGGTTCCCGTAGTGTAAAAAGTCACTGTGGATGATGACGTTGACTCTCGGGTCGTTGGCGTTCTCGACCATGGCGACGGGTCTCCGGCTGAGGATTGAGATCTTGGTGATGTCCTTCATTTTGAGCATGGCGTCTAGTACGCCCGAGCCGATGAGGCCGGTGGCTCCAGTGAGGATGAGATGCATTTTAGATCAGGTGGGAAAGAGTTGAGTGAATATGCATTTGAGTTACTGAAAACGACGAAGAAGCCGTATTTATATGACCAAGGGCATAATGCGTCTACCTATATTATACGTAGCCATTGCTTTCTTCCATGAGCCATGTCGCAAGTCCATGTCAGCAGTTTTTGCCCATTTCAGAGATGGCGCGTCAGCGACAACCAGGGTTTGAAGTGAGCACGGCGCCCATGGGCCTCGACTCATGGCCATGGACACGTCACTAAATCCGAGTCTTGAATATTGCTGGTATGACTCTGGATACGCTAGTTGGGAGCCTACTGTCTGGTCGAATATGCATTATGATGTTCTCAAAGGAGGCCGCACAGCCATCGCATGCACATGTATTAGATAATGTGGTTGCAATTCAATTCATGTTCAAAGCGGAAGAAGAAGATCAAGACTTGAGTCTACTTGTATCATTCAAGTGTACCTTATCCTAACTGGAGATTAACGGGAGCATGTCAGGCCCAAGTTCATCATCTCAATCCACCTTCTTCAACGGCTTCTCCGACTCTTTATCAGGCTGTTCAACCCGATGACTGACAAAACCAAGGAATTTCAAGACATCAACGAAGGAGCTATATAAGTTAGCAAACGATCAGGATCAATGACTCTCTACTTACTTGTCAAACTTTTGCGCCCAGCGATCCAAGGCCAACAGCGACAACAACAGGCCCATATAGATAGCACCACCATGGGGATAGTTTCCTTCGTACATCCCAAAGAGATTGCTAGCAAAAATACCAGCCGAATACCCTTGCTGCCAGGTATTGAAGCCTGCAAGCTTGCTAGACCATGTGATGATGAACCGCGCCCAGACGAAGTTGGTGAGCAGCTTGACGCTTGCCCGATGCCACGCCGGTGACCCCAGATACATAGCAAGCCCCGAGGCGAGCAAGCGCTGGATAGCCATGCACTGGAACGACGCACGGCTCAACTCGAGAGTCAATTTGGGTAGGAAGCGCATCCTCTCAGCCATGAAGAGACTTGTAAGAGCCTGGACGAGGCAGAGGACGAGATCGAGGGTGTTTGCTGTCGGATCGTGACCGAGGTGCCATGACTTGATGTGGAAGAGGATGACCTCTGTGATGGAGACGGCCAAGTGGACGATGAGGATGGAGCGGTGGTAGTGGTGTGCCTTTGCGTAGCCCTTGGACCTTAGCATGCGTAGGAAGTGAGGTGTCCAGTAGGCGAACGCGCAGGCGGTCCAGACAAGGTCAAGAGTAAGGTAGTTGTCCTTGATAAGGGGCCATGTAAAGCCATTGGAGGTGGCGTTGGTGCGATCCATGGTCATCTAGTGTTGAATGAGCAAACGTGAAGTTTCAAGAACGAGTCTCGGGCGATCTCCAGTCCTTTTTGTACCCCATCAACATCTCGCAAAAGGAAGCAATCGGCGCCTCTGGTTGCATTCAATAGCCATTCTGCATCTGTCAGCTTACACAGTATTTATGTGGTTGGTACCATCGGGTGTGTGACGTCTCAGCACCACGTATTTGAAATCCCAGGTTCCCGGCGGCGAATGTACCTTGATTGGGTGGTTCGCACCAATTCCCCAAGTCGGGATCGTATTTTGACGCAGTCTGATTTGCTCAGACTTATCCAATTGCAACCATCTTCTCTCAGAGACAAGTTATTTGCATCATTGTTATAACCCCTTTGGGCAGGTGTAGCGTGGCCACCGAGTAGTGGTCTGATCAAGGAGTCTGACCAGAAGGTCCATGTCATCAACCAGCTCGGCCCCGGGCCGATGCACACTCTAGACTGTGCCAATGGCTGCTCCAATGAAGGACTGCTTGTCTTTGGCGTTAGTGGGCGCTGCCTTGGATGTCCATAATTGCCATCGCTCGCTAATGATATCCCTGCTGATTCAGTTGCTGATACTCGCAATAGCTTGCCCATTCCTAGCTTAGTCCGTTGAGCCCTATTACATCCATGCTATCACAGCCTCAACGTCAGTGGAAGATTGAAAAAGAAAAACCAGTAAGGCGGAACACCTTTGATGCCCAATTGGATCTCATATTCCCTCCAAGTAGTCCAAAGGATTCAGAGCTCGGTGTCTTGTGAGCTGCCGGAGTGGGGTTGCGACAACCAAACTGCTCCGTCACTCCTGCACAACCATGCGAGTTTCCATCTCTTGAAAAAAAGAATTACTTGATCCTGCTATCATGAGCAACCTTGATTCCAAAATCCATATCGAAATGTAAAAAGTGCAAGGTTTGTGTTATCCCAACCTCGGAAAGCAAGAGATGAACAAGGCCATCCCTGACGTCCCTACGAAGTGGCCGATATCCTCTACAATAAGTCAATAACAAAGAAGCCGTCGTTGTTAGAAAGAAGAATTGCCCATGTCGTGATGCACTCACATGACACCTTCTCATCCTCAAGAGCGGGGATGTTCGTGCGGGGGGAATCTTAGTTCTTTCAATTCAAACGAGGCATAAAACTCACCGACTCTCCTGATATTGACTCTGCTTAAGAAGGCGTTATTATTGCAGCCCTTGCTGACCCTGTACTGACTTTTTAAGCTTGTTAATATGCACGGCGGTGACGAATCAGTCCGGGCAGACGCCCAGAAACCCGTCCTCTTCTTGTGAGGCCGCCTACTGGTTCATCTCCCAGCTTGCTGAATGCTAACCGTTGCAGTGATATTGACAACTGCTTGTACTCTCGAAGTAAGTACTCATTCCGAGGATAATGGATTAGTGTAACGTTGACCATTCTCTGTAGATCTCGGAGTGCAGGACTTGTTACCTGGCTTGATGAACGCCTACTTCGAAAAGCATCTCAGCCTGCCAAAGGAGGAAGCCGCCCGACTCCAGAGAGATTACTCCCAGCAGTACGGCCAGGCAATTCAGGGCTTAGTGCGTCACCACCAGATCGATCCGCTGGACTACAACGCCAAGGTCGACGACGCTCTTCCGCTAGAGGACTTGATCAAGCCAGACCCACGGCTACGACAGTTCCTCGAAAGCATCGATACCTCCAAGGTCAGGCTGTGGCTTCTAACAAATGCATACGTCAACCATGCCCTACGAGTCGTCCGGCTCTTGGGGGTTGATGATCTCTTTGAAGGGCTGACTTATTGCGACTATGCACAAGTCCCACTGGTTTGCAAGCCGCAAGAAAACATGTTCCAAAAGGCTATGGGCGAAGCAGGTGCCTCGGAAGTTGACAGCTGCTATTTCATCGGTAAGAATGGTGTAGAATGTGTGGGAGTGCCGCTGACTTGATGGACAGACGACTCGTATAGCAACTGTTTAGGGGCGAAAAAGGCTGGCTGGACGGCAATTCATTACTTGGAAGAAGACTTGCCGAACCCTTCTCAACCTGCTGGTCAATATTGTATCCGGAGCTTGGAGCACTTGCGAGATGTGGTGCCACAGCTTTTTAAGACGCTGAACTAAGTTGGCCGGAAAGTCAAGAACGAGATGAGCTATAGCAATGAAACAGCGAGTGGACTGTATAATCACATGAGCATAAGTTCGTAAGCAGCTTCCAGCGGCGATACGAGATCGATCACCCACTCGCTCAATGGAAGTGAGTCAATTCCCACTCCACTCTTGTCCATCAACCCAAGTCGCCTCGGCGTCTTGAGCGCCCCTGCACGATCTAACCAGAAGGAGCTGCGAATTTGGGATGCCAAGATTCGCTTTCTTCCTCAACTCCGAGCACAAAGACAGGGCGTGAATCCGAGATGATTGCTTCTCGGCGGTACAATGGTGGTGTTTCGCTGAATCCATAGACCGTCTTGTCCTTTTCCGAGGGTAATTTGCCGCGAGAAGACCTTTGCAGCTCGGCGGTATCGCTGGTATCATCTTGCCAGGGCCTCGAACCCGCCAGACTTTATCCACAGGCGCGGAATTGAACCGCGAGGAGGAAGTAATGAATCCAGGGTACCTCGGGTTCATGTCCAACTGCCTATCAATCAAGGTAGTACCGTCAAATCATTTGCATGCCGTGGCTAGACAGTTCTCATCGGCGGTAACTTATGTCTGCAAGTTATGATATGATGCCTTCAACTCCCACTTGAAAGTCAATTGGAAGCTTGAACTGGCCTGTACCCTGACGAATCATCACCTCTCAAGGATAATTCACCCCTGGTCGATTTCAGAGCACGTCATGGATGGAACCCTGGTTTAAGATGCCTCGGCTTTTTCGCTTCACCCTGGCCCCGCGCTATCTCCGAAAAGAGAACACAATCACCGTGGACGAAGCCATTACAAATCTCTTCTCTCGTTCTTCGACATGCTCCGAGGGCTTGCTATATAGATAAAGAGACTGGCCTGAGGTCTGTGACAGGATATACTATTGTTTCTCAGGTGCATTCACCAACTCTCACTCAAACTCTATACTTTGGATTCAGCCAGCACCGACCTCTAGAACCAAAACGAGATGGCCACCGCAGAAAAGCTTGCTTTAGGGGGGCACGGGGTGACAACACCACACGGAGAAGACGAAAAACACCACCATTTTACCCAACCAGAACAAACCTCACCCGCCATTTTCAGAAACCCTAGCAAATCACCCGATGACCCCAGCGCCCTTGAGAACGGAACCCCTGCAGACTTTAGTGAAGAGACCACTGAAGCCGGCAACGAGGATGACTCTGACCCCAACTGCGACTCTTTCGAAGTCTCTTGGGACGGCGACGAGGACCCCATGAACCCGAGAAACATGTCTCTGGTGCACAAGTGGGTCATTGTGATCATCGTGTGCACGTCAAGTCTCTGCGTGTAAGTGCTCCAAGACATTGCCGGGGGCTTTGACTAACTCTCCACCAAGGACATGCGCCAGCTCTATTTACACAGCTACATACTCCCAGATGAATGCCGAGTTCCATATTTCTAATCTTGTCGCCACGATTGGCCTCTCGACTTTTGTCATGGGCATCGCTCTCGGTCCTCTGCTGACTGGTCCCCTGAGCGAGTACTACGGACGAAGACCCATCTACCTCGTCTCCTGGGCCATGTTTGTCATCTGGACCATCCCTTCAGCCGTCGCTCAAAATATCGAGACCATGATCATCGTGCGATTCTTTGCTGGTTTTGCGGGCAGCACGTTCCTGTCTGTCGCTGGTGGAACCGTGGGAGACGTGTTTCTGCGCAGTGAGATACAGAAGCCCATGAGCCTCGTCTCGTTGGCACCTTTTATCGGTCCTGCAATTGGACCTGCCATGGGTGGCTTCATCAACTATAACACAAACTGGAGATGGACTTACTACGTCATGATCATCTGGTCGGTTGTTCTCATGCTTGCCATCATCTTCTTTGCGCCCGAGACATACCATCCTATTCTCCTACGAACCAAGGCTAGGAACCTAAGAAAAGAAACCGGAAACGATGCCTACCGGGCACCCATGGAGAACACGACAAAGTCCATCAGGACGACTCTCAAACTCTCACTCCTACGACCTTTTCAGCTGCTCTTCCTCGAGCCCATGTGTCTCTGCCTCGACCTGTACTCTGCGATCCTTCTTGGAATTCTCTACCTATTCTTCGGCGCCTTCCCCTTGGTTTTCCGAACGAACCATGACATGAACCTTTGGCAAGCCGGTCTCACATGGCTCGGCATAATGGTTGGGCTCCTCATTGCAGCCGGCAGCACCCCAATCTGGGCCAAGGTCCGTGGCCGCCTGTTGAAGCAGCACGAAAAGGAGACTGGACAAGTCGGAGGCAGTGAACCCGAGTTTCGACTGCCTCCTGCCATCTTGGGAGCTATACTTATCCCGTGTGGCTTATTTTGGTTCGCCTGGACGACTTACTCTAGCATCCATTGGATTGTGCCTATCATTGGCTCTACTGTATTTGGCTGCGGGTGAGTTTGAGCTCCTGGTCTCATGTGGGCAATATCATGATAACGGAAGTTAACCTTTGGACCTGTGCAGGACATTGCTTGTATTCACAGGAATCTTTACCTTTCTGGTACGTTTGACACTCCTTTACCTAGGTACCTACCTGCGGCGAATTTGACACTAATCTTGATATAGGTCGACGCCTATCCGAAGTATGCTGCATCTGCCCTTGCTGCCAATAGCTTCGCCCGATGCTCATTTGCCGGTACGTCTCTTTTGAGCCATGATCCGCCACCCAGCCTGCTAACTTCTGCTCAGCCGCATTTCCCCTGTTCGGTATCCAGATGTACGAGAAACTCGGGTTCCAGTGGGCCTCGAGTCTGCTTGCTTTCCTCACACTCGCAATGGCGCCTTTCCCTTGGCTGTTCTTCAAATACGGCAAGACACTGAGGGGCAAGAGCAAGTTTGCGGTTGAGACGCTGTAGCTTGCATCGACAAATGCAGCGGGAAAACTGCCAATTAGAATAGAGGAGGACTGTTATACTGGGGTATGTACATAAGTTGCAGAGACGGGCATTGATGTCAGACGTCCAATATCTCTCACGACGATGCCGTTGGGTCAAGGTGTTTATGCGCAGATGAGAGGCGGTACTACATTGGATTGGTCAACAAAAAGCTTTATAGAATAATATTCAAAGATCTCTTCTATTATTTCGGCTGGGTATTCAGAACCCTTTCGGGCCAGTCCACTTCCCTTTTCATAGAGATAGAGAGTAACTAGAATCATCTGCAATAATAAATCCGATAGGCGATGTAAAGCCCAAACCCTGTTTCTAGCTGATGCTTCGGGGTTATGAGCCTCATCTGGTTCTAGAGAGGATGGTATCAGAGCATTCAGCCTCGATCAACCACTCCCCAGTTACAACCCGACAGTATCCGGAGGCGCAACCCCAAAAGATGTAGGAAGCAGAGGGTAGAGGCCATGTTGTAGAAGCAGATCAACATCAATGGAGTCATCAAGACACCCAGCCCAAAAAGAGTTGTAGGCCAGTTGGTCAGGGGCTTGCGGCATCAGTTCGGCTGCCAGCTGATCTCGAGGCGGCATCCTGTTATTCTCAGCCGCTGGTAAAGTCGTATCGATTCCCTCGGCTCTGTTCGAGGCGGTCAAGCCACCACCGAGATTCCCTCCAGATTCTGCGTTGTTGTTCGCGATCCGTGAGGTGACGTTGACGATTGCTCCGCCAGCCACGGCAGAGTCTTGTCCTGTGAGTCTCCTCAAGTGATTGACAAAAAGCCTCATGATCCAGGGTCCCACTGGCCATGGCTTTGCCAGCTCACTCAACGCAAGTATGCACTGTCTTGACTTGTTCCCTGCCAATTGCCGTCGTATTGGGTCCTTTCGGCAGATGACGATTGTGTGGATCGAGATGGCCCCAAACACGACAGGCACGCTGAATGGTTAGAGAATAGACTTGTCCTGGCGAGGGGTTCGTTCTTACAGATGCATCTGACCAAATCTGATGGTTCCGGCAGCCAGCATGTCTTCGGCCATGCGGGTGATGGAGTCGGCCGCCATTCGTGCCCGGACGTCCCTCTCAGACTCTGCCGGCGACAAATTCTCGATTGCTTTCGGGCGGAATAGAAGGATGTAGTAGTATCTATGCAACTGTCAGACGAGACAACTCAAGCCTTGAAGAGACTTACTGATACGCCATATGCAGGTTGGTCGCCCAGAATGACGCGCCCAAGGACTCGTCTGGTGGCATTTTCCGCATACTCTCTGGCAGTTGAGATTCCCACTGCTCCAGTCTTTCGACGAGGTTCTTGGACTCGTAGCGTTCCAGCGGTAGGCGGCGAGGGCTGAACTCCCCGATGACGACGTCTCCGACTTGTGGTCATAGGTCAGCTATTGAAGCTCAAGCTCATGTTGCAACACTCACGTATTTCTGCTACTTTGACCATCTCGATGAAATACGAAATGTGGTAGTCTTTTTGGGCGGGTATGAGGGCTTCGTCGTAGCCCTCGTCGAAATGCAGGTCGTCTTCAGTGGGAGGCTCAATATCGCAGTCCTCGTCTCGAATACGGCACGGCCGCCCTAGACAAGCAGCAGTATGTCGGTCTCGAGTCTGGAACAGTTAGCCTGCGAAGAATCCAGACAAGCTGAGGTGACGTACATAGATGGACCACCAGATTCGCCTCCATAGAGCTTTCGTGTCTTGACTCAGCTCGCAGCGGGCCATGCTAGAATCAAGTCAGCATAGACGACTCAGACATAACAGACGTCGACGTACGAGCGATGCATGCCGATAGATTGGGCGAAAGTTGTGGCACAGCCTAACCAATACCATGAATCTTTTTGATCATCAGGTCCATTCCACCAGAATCCCATAAGCAGCAACGCAGAAGCGATGTTGCTCCGGTCAGTCTCATGGTCGATATCATACAGAGCCTTTGCGCGGAGATAGTATGTTTTCCTTGCAGTCGCACGGTCATCGAATCCCGCAGCCTGGATCAGACTGTCGTCGCAAAGCGTGACTCCAATGAGAAAAACGGCCTGAAGAACCAGAGGGGACGCCTGTCCCTGCTTGTACTGCTCAGCGAAGACCCGTCTGTTCAGGACAGGAAACGCCGGATGCATCATGTCGAAAAAGGTAAAGATTAATCGATCGGCTACCTCTCGCGGCGGCACTGTGAGGGCATCTTGTAAACTGGTGACCTCTGCTTGTGGTCTCTTTGGAAGGACTGCGCGGTCCGCGATGGAGGCGGGAATAGGGTAGTGCACCTTGAAGGGCTCGGCAACGCCACCCCTAGGGCTGCAGATCATCTCGATGATGTAGGAGGAGCTGTTGGAATCGCCGAGATAATAGGATCGGATATTTGGTTGGGCTTGGGTCTGCTGGGTGAGATTGGCCTGTGGAAAGGCCACACTGGTATCTTCATCCTGGCTTTGTGGAGTGTCTTGGTCGTCACCAGTAGATATAACTGGGCCGTGTCCAGTGCTGTTTTCGGTGCCAATAGTATTCTCGGGGGATTGAGCCATATCGGTTGACGGACCTCGGGCTTGTGATTGTGGTAGCCGCTGGGAGGTACGACGGTCTCTTGGCTTGCCACGACTGTGTCGTGTGTATCTAGCACAGATATGAGCTTTAATGTACCTCGTGATTATAGTAATTATATAATGCAACGTCCACGCACTTGCCGCGTCTCGATTCTATCAGCTCGCAGGACGTGTTCCGTGTCCGGCAATGCCAACACGGCTGACCGTCACCAGCGTCGCATTTCACGCGTCGGGCGTGGCAGGCTTTGCAGGCGACGCGAGCGCGAGGAGGCTGCTGCGGGCCCGGGTTCTCAGCTGATTCACTCATGGGCGACGACTGTAAATGGACACACTGCAGTCAGAGGACAGTGAGGCCGAAGTTGGGGTGACGATAAGTCGGCGAGGTTGAACGAGGGTGGAGAGGATGTGCCAAGACGTGCAGGTCAAGACACCTCGGGTTCTTACTGGGTCTGCTTATTCATCCACTCAATTTGTAATTCCCACTTCCTCTAACAGTGGGGGTCAAAACTCAATTGATGATGCGTGCATCTCCCCATCTTTACTTCTCTATTTTCTCTTGATCAAAGACCTGGTGTTTTACTTTTAATTGACTGGCTTCCCCTCATTGAACCCCATGGCTATATCCTATTTACACAGCATTAGCTACGTAATACGACATCTGCAGTCATTTCGGTACCTGTTTTATGTAACATCACCCATGAATCTCCACTTGTTAAAATGTCAGACCAAGGGCGCGCACAGTGGAGTCCGAGTTCGGGGGAAATCGACAAGAGGCTGAAGGTTAAAAGCAAAGAAAAAAAAGAATGATGTTGAGACTTGGAAGAAGTTCAATCAAACATATCGAGGCAATTGAATCTGTATTGACCGGGAACAATGAGTCAAACATCAGTTGAGCTTCAGCCTGTCCAGGAGACGGCTCGTGAGGATGGATACGGCTCCTCCACTTCGCAAGGTGAAGGCCTGACTGGTGGACACGAGTTCCAGTCTTTGCCGCCGGTTGATGGAGGGAAGGAAGCCTGGCTCTTCCTCGCAGCCTCTTTCATGGTTGAGGCTCTGACCTGGGGTAAGATACTCACACATATACTCCAATTGGAATTTCATCGCTAACTGTCGAAGGCTTCCCCTTTGCCTTTGGCGTCTTCCAGGATTACTACAGCACCAATGCCCCCTTCAAGGGATCCTCCTCCATCGCCGTCATCGGTACTTGCGCCATGGTAAGTCAATGCCCCCCTCCCACAACTATCCCGCAAGCTAACATCCCTAGGGAATCATGTACCTCGGCATCCCCTTCGTCATGAGCCTCCAGAGACTCTTCCCCAAGTACAGCCGCTGGTCTCCGGTCATCGGCCTCTTCATCATGTGCATCGCCCTGGCCCTGAGCTCCTTCTCCCAGAACACGACGCACCTCATCCTCACCCAGGGGGTCCTGTACGCCATCGGCGGCTCCATCTCGTACTGCCCGTGCATCCTGTACATGGACGAGTGGTTCGCCAAGCGCAAGGGCTTTGCCTTTGGCGTCATGTGGTCGGGTACTGGACTCGCTGGGTTTGCTCTGCCGCTGCTGTTTGAAAAGTTTCTGCACGAGTATGGCTTTCGTACGACGCTGAGGATCTGGTCGCTGGCTCTGTTCGTCTTGACGCTCCCGCTGGCATTCTTCATCAAGCCTCGTCTCCCCCGCTCGGCCACCAAGCACATCAACCCGTTCAAGCTAAGCTTTGCGTTGAGTCGAAACTTCATGTTCCATCAGTTTGCCAATGTTGCTCAGGCACTTGGATTCTTCCTACCTGGCATCTACCTCCCCTCCTATGCCAGAGCCGCGCTGGATGCTGGCACATTCCCCTCGGCTCTTACCGTGTTGCTCATCAACGTCGCTTCGGTCTTTGGCTGCGTCGCCATGGGAGCTCTGACCGACCGTCTACACGTCACTGACTGCTTCATGATTTCCGCAGCCGGCGCGACGCTGAGTACCTTTTTCCTCTGGGGTTTCTCGACCAACCTTCCCGTGCTGTACGTCTACTGCATCATCTACGGGTTCTTCGCAGGCTCATACACCTCTGCCTGGCCTGGCATCATGCGCATGGTCACAGCTGCGCCTTCAAACGACAACGACCGTACCGGCAGTTCGTTCGATCCGGCCATGGTCCTAGGTGTGCTCTCTGCCGGCCGTGGCATCGGCAACGTCGCCTCAGGACCGTTGAGTGAAGCCCTGATCAAGGGGATGCCATGGCAAGGGCAGGCTGCCGCTGGATACGGAACTGGATACGGTACCTTGATTGTATTTACGGGGGTAACGGCGTTGGCTGGAGGGGCGACGTTTCTATTCCGAAGAGTCGGTTGGATGTGAGAGCCTCGACCAAAGACGGAGTGCCTTTAAATCGGTAGATGAGTCTAAAAGCCCAAGAGTGCGGTCAGCACCGTTATAGAAGTTTGTAATTTCTGGCATCCCCTCTACAATAGCCTGCGCCCCTGACTCAAGGCGTCTGCCTCTCTGTCTATTCGGGCTATGCTTATTAGACCTTTACGTTCTCAGTCAAAGAATAGCTCATCAAAATCCGGTTCAAGTCGGACCCAAGTTGATACTGTACCTAGAGACTGCAAAATAGGCAGCATCTCCATAGTTAGAATGTCTTCATCCCCAAGTATCTACTCGTACACTAGGTAAGCAGGTAAAGCCTTTTTACGAGCACATGTTTAGCCGGATAAAGGAGCAGCATCGATTGGAGGCTTTCAAGATATACCTCTTCATCTCGCACGCCAGACTCTTGGAGAGACAGGCAGCAAAGGAGGAGACTTTTGAAACAGCTGGAGAGTTTGCGTTACATGGCGGCAGCTTTACCTGGTTCTACGATGGGAGAGGGCCATCGCAGATATCAAAAGGCCTTTCTGAGGTGCAGAAGGAGAAGTTGAGAGAGTTTGTTGAGGAGATGTTGGCATTAAAATAGGAGACAGCTGAATAAAGACCACTTGGGTCAGATGCCAACCCTGGGCCATTCACCCGAGCTAACCTTGAAGCAACAATCTCACTCCTGTATTTAAGACGGCCATCTCAAGATATATGCATGGTTTCCAAGCGTGCTATCCGACATTCGGGCTTGGAGTATCGAGAACAAGCCCGCTGTCTTAACAATGAATAAAGTGCCCCTGACTCTACTCGGTTTCTCGACAAATCTCGCAAGACTCATGTCGTCCAGTCCCGTCACAGCACCAGCACTGTCTCCAGCCTGCCTGTTGACCCATCCAAACCCAGCCAGAATTTTGGCAGTAATGGCACTTCTTGCAAACACCCTGGTTTGTATCGTCGCAACTGTAGTAGCAGTCGGTGCGGGCACCAGACATGTTGCAGAAGTGATGACAAAAGACGACTGAAATTCGGTATTAGATGGGATTTGAATGGAACTTTTGTCATCTCGGGAATACTTGCGGCCCATGGTGTCTGTTTTGAGGCTTAAAATTTCGTGGTGGTTGGTAACTGAAATTTAGTTGCGCTGTTCACTTCTGTGGGAAACTGGGAATAGAGGCGTGGTTGAAGTAAATTATAAATCGAGTCCTAAAAGACTTAGACGCTGTCGTTTCTTATAATTGTATCGACGTGGTGTAACGGAATTGGCCACTGTTCAACGTTGCGCAGAGCCTCATTGATGGATCGACATCAGATCATGTCATCACCAGACGCATCCACGAGCACGAGAGCCAAGTCTGACCACCCATTCCTGCCTTGCGGGCCTATAAACTCGATTTGCAAGATCACACCTTCCATTCTAAGATCTAGCTTGGGAGGAAACAGGCTACTCTGGCGTATCAACACCGTGCTTGGTATGAGGACGAGGCTGTAATTGTGAGGCCTGCAACACTGGCCCTGAGGCTTGGATACGCCGAGAGTCAAGGCATAGAACACATCCATTCGAGAGGTGGCCCTAAAGGTTTATATCAGTGGTTTTAAGAGGGTTGATTAGCTAAACCACTGGCCACTAATCGCTCCCGCCATACCCCAGATCAGCCAGGTCGTTGAGATCATCCACAATGTCCTCAGTCTCGTAATACTTCCAATGCTGCGCCCACTGTTCGCTCGCAAGCCGAGCCGTCCTAATCTTCATCCTTCAAATGGCGCCTGTCGGTCGGTTAAAAAGAATCCCGAGTCTGGCAAACACAGACCTGAGCCAAGTAAAAGGGGTCCCACCCACCCAGTTACAACCTGGTGGAGCGCAACCGACGCGAAGTGTCTGATCGCAACAAGGCCAAAGGATTATTGGTCAATGGCAAAAGCCAAGACAAACCAGAAACGAGTCGCGGGCTGACACAAAACGGAGCTGAAGTCCGCCTTGGGGAATAGCTTTTCGCCTGGCTAACTAGACCTGGAGTATCACCCGTGTCACCACGGACCTGCAGGGGGGCGGCCGTTGCATCCACAGGCAGGTAGGGACCTTGGAAACGATGAGCTTGATGGGTTGCGATTGAAGTCGCAACTAGGTGGCGATGGGCACTCCGCAACGTCTCGGTAGCACCGGAACGGTCTAGCACATGTTTTGGAGCATGGCAGTGTCGCGTCATCCCCCTTGCCAAGCTCTGCAGTTAATATAATGTTCCAAGACGTGCCTGTTTCTCCCTTCCCGAGCATGTCTTGAGCAAACCTTTGGCCTTTGTGCTTGCACAATAATCCGCCATCCACAATGTCGAACCACCTGCAGACCTGCTGCTTCATCCTGCTGTTCTGGTTTGTTTCCCACGTGGCTGGGCAGGACCCCTTTCAGCTCGTGGGGTCGATCCCTGATTGTGCAGTACGCCAGCACGCCTCTAACAAGCCTCTGGAGACAAACGACTCACATGCATCATAGCAACCGTGCCTCGCCAACAGCCTTAAGAATGGGAACTGTACCCTCACAGCCCTGTCCGAGTGCGTGTGCTCCAACATCACCGTTCAAGCTGATCTGTCGGAATGCGTACAACTCTCTTGCACCTTCAATGATCAAGCCGGTGCGTTGCGTACCAGTGTAATGGTTTTGTCCTTCATCGTCTGACTCAAACACCGGTCGACTTCAGTTGCCGCCACAATATCCAACCGAATATGTGACGGGTATCCCATCGAGTCACGAACGCACCAGGTCAAGACGGCTGCTATTGCCTGCGCAGCCGTGACATTTCCCATCGTGATCCTACGATGTGCAGCCCGATTAATGGTAACCAAGAGGTTGTGGTGGGACGATTGGACAGCCCTTGTAGCAACGGTACCGTCAGTTCCTATCTCAGCATTTGTCCCATCGCTAAGCACACCCTACAACAGGTATTCTTGGTTGCCCTGCTCATCATACAAGTCGAGAGTAGGTTCTTTCCTGAGCTGAGAGAGTTTCCCGCTTATGATATGCTCAACAGGCACGAACTTGGGCTTTGGCCTTCATTACTGGAACGTGGATGTGGCAAACGGCAAGAACATCTTTCAGGTCAGTCAACCAGTTTGCACCAGCGGTAACAAGCTCTAATCAGACGTTAGATATTATACGCGACCCAGATACTATATATCCTCATTCAAGTGTCGGCCAAAGGATCGCTACTCGCCTTTTACTCACGCGTATTTCCGAGCCGCTACTTTCGCGTAGCTGTCTGGTCGGCAGCTGCATTTCTCGTCGGCCACGGCGTCATCTTCTTGGGCTTGGTCATATTCCAGTGCTCTCCTATCGACTCACTCTGGAATCGAGATCTCGAGGCGAAATGTCTGAATCTTACCGCCATTGCCTACGCCGGTGGTGTCTTTAGCATTGTTGAGGATATCGCCATCTTCGTCATGCCAATCCCCGAGTTGTTGAAGTTGCAGCTTGGGGCGCATAGGAAGGCAGCCCTGCTGTTCATGTTCAGCATAGGATCCTTGTGAGTGAGGCTTCATTGATGTTGGTAGGTTTGAGGCTGACAGACTTAGTGCATGTGTCACATCCATGGTCCGTCTGAAGTATCTGGTGAGCTTTTCCACCACCCTTGACGCCACTTGTAAGTCTATTTTCCACCCATGGGCGTTGCTGGCTGACTTACGAAAGGGGACAACGTCCATGTCGTTATCTGGTCCATGATCGAACTCTCCTGCGCCTTGATCTGCGCCAGTCTCCCTGCGCTGAGACCTCTGATACAAATGCTGCCAGGTCTTTTGACCACGGTCAAAGCATCCTCGGTCACGAACGCGACGGATACTAGCCGCCAAAATGCGAACCCCCCCCTACCCACCGAGTATCCCCATAATACCAAGGAGCACCCAACAAGAGACATGGGCCATCATGGCAAGTTGGGCGATACGTACTTGGATATGGAGTCAAGTAGTAGGGATGGGAGCTATGAGTTGCATATAATTACAACGGAGAGGCGAATACTTTGATTGATCCGTCGCGAAGTTACCGAGCCTGTGGATTTACTTGTATGGTCTCATCTAACCTCACTGCTTCTGAGCCCATGAGTGAAGTAGTACTCAACTAACTAGGTCTTATTAATAAGCCAAAAGCTCAACTATCCGCTCTTAAGTGCCGCCAACCCCATGGCTTTATCAACAAAGCAAGGGTTGCCTTTGCTTCTCCGCACGCCAAGACACGACCATATATGATATCGCTGATCTACAACCTTATCCCCTTGGCAGCCCTCAACACCTGCCATTCCAAGGTAGTGAGGTGGGATGTTATGCTCGCTTCGGGTGCAGATGCATGCAGACTTGCAGCCCGCCTTCCTGCTGGATGCTATGACGCATGATAGCTCCATTATCGGAGGCATCTTTTAGAGTGCGATAGGGTCATTCATATTTCCTGTCCCGAGCTAGAGTGCATGGCCCTGATAGCAAGTGCCGGTAAATGATAACCCCGATGCATAAAGAGTAGACTGCGGCCAAGATATAAACTGTCTCTTCTTCCAGTTCCCCTCTGTCCTTCAAGCCAATTCTATCTCTTGTATAGCAATAATTTGGGCTCACAATGCGTTGGCCAACCATGAATCTGGCCACGGCCCTTCTGCTCTGTCTCTCAGGCGCTCATGCCCAGAGTCATTCAGCAAAAGACAAAAAGGTCACCAAGAAGCAGCTCGGCTGGAATCATGCGCCCGTCAACAAGGACAATAATCTGATCTCTCGAAACTATCCTGACAGAGATGATATCGAGCTGCTGTCTCCCGCCTTTACTATGCCCGAGACGGTCCCCGATGGCTTCGCCAATGGCACAGCTGGGCCCACGGATGATGCAACTCTCGGTAAAACAGCCCGCTCCATCATCATGCCCGAAGTCGTCATCTGACTTGATTTACCTACCTAGACTACTTTATCCGTTCCATTGCCAACCGCAATGACTGGTTCAACTACCAGGATGGGGAACTCATGTCGGAGGAGGGCCGTGATATTCCCCATGTCTTCTTGACAGCCGACTCGACGGCCTCGTCCAATTCTTCCAAGCTGAGAGTATACATCCAGGGCGCCATTCACGGCAACGAGCCTGCTGGCGATCAGGGGATCCTCGCCCTCCTTGGAAAGATGGATGCAAACCAGACCTGGACCGCATCGCTCCTTGAACGTCTGGATATTCTCATTCTGCCGCGGTACAACGTCGACGGGGTCTCTTATTTCCAGCGAGAGCTAGCCACCAATGTTGATCCCAATCGCGATCACACAAAGCTCAACCGTCAGCAATCGCGAGACATTAAGAAATTGGTCAACGCATTCAACGCGCACGTCGTTGTTGATATGCACGAGTATACTGCTGACCGTATTTACGGTGGTGTCTATCGCCACGGTCAAGACGCCCTCATCGCGTCAGGACGTAACCTCAACACTCATGCTACGATTCGCAACCTAACCGAGGCGCTGTTCACTAAAGGCATCACGGATGACTTGGAAGCCAAGGGCTTTCGTTGGAACCCGTATGTCACGGGTCCGACAAATGATACGATTGGTTCTCCTATCGTGTTCGAGGAGGCCGTAACCAGTCCTACCAGTGGCCGGAATGCCTATGGATTGACCCAGGCCGTGGCCCTCCTGTTCGAGCTCCGTGGCATCCGTCTCGCGGATCAGCACTTCCAACGCCGGACTGCTACAGCGCTTACCATGCTCGAATCTGCTCTAAATATCGCGGCAGAGAATGCTGGCTACGTGCTGGATACCATCGAGCGTAGCATCGACGATTTCATCGACAGCGACGACGACATCATCCTCACAGACTATCAAGAAAGTACCAGCCGTACAATGACCATGGTCGATATCCGCAACGGCACCGTACTTGAAGTCCCCGTCGAGTTCCTCCACTCCTCACCAGCCACTGCCAACTTGACCCGGTCTCGTCCGGAAGCATACCTGATCCCGCGCAACCGCGCCGACCTGGCCGAGAAGCTGCAGATCATGGGCCTAGAGGTCGAAACGCTGCGGCACGAATACCGCGGTCCCGTCGAGACCTTCAACATCACGAGCTCGAAGCTGGAGGACGAGTTTTACGAAGGCATCGTCCGGAACCACGTCACCACTGAGCCCATGGAAAAGGAGGTCATCCTCCGTCCGGGTAGCTTCCGCGTCAGCACGCGCCAGAAGAACGCTGCGCTTGCCTTTATCTGCCTTGAGCCCGAGGTTCCAGAGTCGTTTGTCACCTTTGGGTTGTTGCATGTGGAGGAGGGTGACGAGTATCCAATCTTTAGAGTGCTTTCACAATCGTGAAACGTGTAGTTGGGTCAAATAGTAGACTTTTTGAAGAGTTATCATTCGCTGTTGAATAGAAGAGCTATTCATTCCGTATCCTTTTTCCACCCGTTAAAGGAAATAACCGCTGGGGAAACCGGTTGCTGGATCTGGAAATGACTGAGATGCACGACGACGCGCTGAGGGTCCTGTACCAATGCCAGAGAGTGCAAATGGTCATGTAAGAGATTCAGTCAATCGTCTGTATCGGGTCCTACCTATTCAAACAGTTGATTAACTTGAGATAATTCAAGTTCCGAGAAACAACCTGTTACTGAAACTCACTTCCAAACACCCCTGTGTCGCAACAAGTTGCCGATAACGATATGCGATTGGTTCCCCAGAAGAACACTTTTGTTTCCACTGATATTTTCAAATCTTGTGGCCAATCTTGACGGCTTCGTCTATGGCTGGGAGGCCTCATGCTCCCACAGGGGGAGGCTTAGATGGTCTCCTTGGTACTCCGGCTGTTGCCTCAGAGGGTTGGATTTTGAGCTTGGCGATGGCTTCAGTGGTGCCTTGTTCCGGTGCGAGGCTAAGGTCCAAAGGAGCTGCGGTTGCGAGGCTGATGGAGGTATAAAGCTTGTCATTGTTCGTGATGAAGGGTTCAATTTTCAACAGCATCAGCAGCCTTGGTTCCTCACAGTTACTTCCTTCACTTCTTCGTCCCTGGTGGGCAGATATACATCCATTTTTCTCGTACCTGCTCTATCTACACAGTCTACACTGCCTTTACATCATCCTTCTACAAAAGCAAATCCCCATCAATCAACATGCCTTCCTTCAAGGCCATCCTTACCACCACTGCCATGGTCGCAGCTCAGCTTGCCGCCGGCCACAGTGTCATCACCAACGCTGTCGGCGACGCTGGCGGCTCGGGCATGGCCCTCGGCGTGGACACGTCGACCCCACGCGATGGAACGGACCGGAGGCCGTTCCAGCAAGATGCCACCCGTTTCCGTGGGGATGCCGAGGAGACAGTTGGCGAAACTATCGGCGCCGGCGACAACGACGTTGAAAATGGCACCGCAGCCATCTTGGCCCAGACGGGCGATAGATTGCCTCAGATCTCTCCCGGCGGCGAGCTCACCATGACCCTGCATCAAGTCAACAGCGACGGTGCCGGGCCCTACACGTGCATGATCAACGAGGATGGCTCGGGCGAAACCTGGACCGAGATCACCGTCACCCAGAACGTCGAGGGCAACGAGCGTGGCCGAAACCGTGACGGCCAAGCCACTGACCATGCTCTCGTGGCTTCCGTCCCTGCCAACCAGCAGTGCACTGGCAATGTCGCCGGCCAGGAGAATGTGTGCCTCGTCCGCTGCCAGAACCCAGCCCGCGCAGGCCCGTTTGGCGGTGTTGTCCCAGTCCAGATGTCTGGCGGAGCGGCTAACAATACTACTGAGGAGGCTACGGCCACCAGTACTGGTGCCGTCACTGTCTGAGCAGTGCGAGTTTCGACTTGCTAATCAGGGAGGTCTGGGAGTTGTGTCAAGGCGGTGTTGGGAGGTAGAGGCCAGGGCATGTTACGGCTACGTCGCTCACTAGGTATCTTAGCCATAAGACAAATCCTACTATAGTGTCACTGAGGTTGATTAGAGTATGCCTCAAGTTATCAATGTTATTATCATGCAAGCAAGACCTTATAGTTATGGCACTGAATAGCTGCGGGTTGGTCATAATACAAACCCTCACATCTGACTTTCGGAGCGCCGCGATTTGCCTACTCTGGCCAGGCTACAGAAATCAAGTCTGCACTTGCCAAATTCGTCAGCCAATTCCACTCATCTGCGTGCTTATGGGGTGTGTCGGTTGTGTGCAAAGGTTGTCTTGTTAGCTTGGCTACCCTTGTAGGAACGATGTTGCGCTCATCGAAGCGGACATGACGTCAATGTTGTGAGTTACTTGCGGCTCTCTAGTCAGGAACAAGGATCGTTGACCGTCGGCGGACCACGTAGCTTGATAAGACGAATTCCATGCTGTTCAAGGGATGCCTATCTTTCTCATATTTGTGACTACCTACAGACAAGATTCACCGTACTCATACCATGGCTAAGTCTCCCCTGAAAGGCTCAGACACATGACTCTTCCTTCGGATCATCAACTTTCCCTTGATCGGCGGTGTAGGAAGATGACCGAGGCTCACAAAGCCGGGCTTTTCGTGCACCTGCTTGATATCGTAATGAACAGCCAAGTATGCCAGAAACAGCTTCGTCTCAACCGCAGCAAAATGTCGGCCAGGACAAGCATGTCTTCCAAACCCAAACGGCAGATAGTCCTCGCTGGGCGAGACCAAGAGATGTTTTTCTTTGTCTTTGTTGTCGTCGAAGCCCATACTGCCCTCGTGGGGACGCGAGAAGCGAAAGGCGTCGTAGGTGTACGCGTTAGGATAAATGTCCTCATCGTGATGAATTCCCCAAGCCGAGACACTAACACGAGAACCTTGGGGCAGTTTGAGGTCATGGTCCTCGAGAGACACTCCGCTGGAGGGCATGACCTGTACTGAGAGAGCCTTGATAGCCGTGTGAAGTCGAAGAGTTTCTTTGACAGCGCTGTCTGCGCGTCCGAGGCTGTTGACACTAGCCTGGTCGACCTGTGTAGAGAAAGCCCGCTGCCCTTCGTATTTGAGAGCCTCCCAGACTTGCTCTGGCTTATCGCTCGCGCAGAGATTGAAGAGGGCGTGCGTCATGGTCAGGGTAGTGGACTCCAAAGCAGCAAACACAGTTGCAAAGGAGCGGCAGGCGATTCGATCCTCCAGGCCCTCATCAGGCTCTTTCTTGCGTAGGGCTTCTTCGATGTGCCAAGTCATGACATCCTTTCGAGGAAGGCTCTTGGATCCCTGTGCCACGTCGTTTCTGACTGCAGCGATCCTCTGCCTGACGTAGGGTCCCAGGGTCTTGAGCGACTTGCGCATGTAGATGTGGTTAAAGACTGAAGTCAGGCGGGAAATGATGGGGTGAATAAATGGTGGGAAGAGCGACAGTGCTATAGCGCTGGGTAGGACGCTGCTGGAGAAACTTGCAAGGTTATCGATCAGCTCCTTGTCGTTACCTAGAGGTCAAGATCAGTGGCATTCACTTTCAGTAGAATGAGGCTCACCCACATAGTGTATCTCCCATCACGAGGCGAGTGGTAACTCTCGCAATCACTTCCCGCACAAGAAGAAACATCTGCACCTCCTTCCACTCCGTATCCAAACCGAACGTCTCGTCAATTTGTGAGGCCAGCTCTTGCATGATCTCCGGGATTAATTTTGGGAGATTTCTGTTCATTTGGACACGGAGAACATCGTAGACGGCAAAGTCCTTCTGAACAGAGTTGTTGAGAAAGGCGTACTTGGCGGCAACGATTTCATGCTGAACGGGAGTCGGGCTCAGCACCTTGTCGGGTTGAGAAGTCGCCCATCGGATGAGTTTGCGAGGTAAGATGATTTCAGGACGACTGAACGGTAGAGTGATGGCGCAGAGCGTTCCATTTCTGCTATACTATTAAGATTGTCAGGGAGAAGTCCTTGCTGGGCGCTTGCGAGGTGACAGTACCTTTTGATAAGCCTCGTTTATGGCTGGCGGGGTATTGACAATGCTATGGATCTGGGAGAACAGATACGGAGTAAACTTGGCTTTGTACGCCCAAGGTACTTGCTTCGGAACCTTGGAGAGATGGCTGAAGACGGTGTACAACCGCCATATGACGACGGCCGCCACCAGAATCCAGAGGGAGTACATGCCGAGACGAGAGGGTTTGTAGAGTTTCACAAAGTCACAGAGAAAATGGCCGAGGTAACGGCTTTCTTTGTATCCCGTCGACGGCTAAATGATTTGAAATAACCGGCATACGACAGATGCAGCTCAGTGGTCGTTTGTTGCATGGTATCCATTATGTTTGTTGGTTACACCATTGCCGAGGTACTGATTGGATGTCTAGCAAAAGTGCCAACTGCTGTCATGTCTTGTCTAATTGCCGTGATTGGAGCATCTGGGACGTGAGCTGTCACGTTTCTTACAACAGGGTTGTCCCGATGGGGGGAGACCTGGCGCCCGTATCGAGAGATACCGTCATGGGCTATTGCATGTGAAGAGGAGAAATTCCTCCGATTTGCGCCATTTTCCTTTGTTGCCCCTTGGCCGGTTATGGGGACTGTTGGTTGATGGTATCGGGATGCAGTTGGTGGCTGGCTTTCTTGGCATTCGAGGACCCAGTAGTTAGCAGCGGGGTAAGGAGTATTGATATGGGCAAGGAATGATAGATAAGATAACAGATGCGGCATTATATGGCGCTGTGCTTAATTCTAGTATTAAAGTAAGTTGGATACTATGTTCTTTGCTATGCCTGACATACTCTCTGATTCTATTACCAGACCAGTGCCTGAACCAATCACAACCTGGGGAGACAAAGACCGAGCAGATCAAAGGCCGTTTCACGAGATTAGATAGTAGACCAGATCTGGTCCAAACAGGGCACTCTTAGTTATGGGGCTACGCGTTCCCAAAAGCTGGGCAGCCGGAAGGCCCGGAAGTCCATGGTCTCAGCCCAAGCCAAGCACTTACTCAGCTTACAGCAGCAGGAACACATCTTGAGGAATGGAAATGGATATTGGTGTGCTTGAGCTTTGTAACTATGATGGGTAATATTAGACTTGTCCACAACTCTACATTATAGCTATGACAGCAGTACACATCCAGCTCCCGTTCCAAGACTGCGCAGCAACACACTGACTGGCACAAGAGAAGCCCGAAAATAAAATACACCCTAAAGAACAGAAGCGCCAAGCTTGGCACCAGGAAACTGAACCTTGATGCCCTCCTCGAAACTCTTGCCACCAACGGTAAGATCCTTGAAAGCCGGGCACGTAAGATCCAGGATGGCTGCCCCCACAGTATCGGTGACAAGCTTGAGGGGGACCTCGATGATCTTGAAAAGGGCAGACAGCGAGTTTGGTGAAACGGTCTTGACGATTTCAAAGACGAAGCAGAGGAGGTTGTTGCCCTTGAGCAGCTTCTCGAGGTTCAAGACGCCGCCGGTCAGGTCGCTGAGGTCGACTCCGGCGTAGGTGTTGACTTCTCCCAAGTTGCCTCCGATGCTGAGATTCGTTAGTCTACTATGCCTCTCGTAAGACCTTGGATACATACCTGGCGAGCTCGGGGTACTTGGTAGCCAAAGCCAGGACGTCGAGGTTGAGATCGACCAAACCATAGTCGACCGGCCTACGGTACCAGTTCTCGGGGATCCTCTCCCATCCTCGCTTGTAAGTCAGCTTGTTACCTTCGCCCTCAATGGCAAAGAAGCTCTTCAATGTTTCCTTGTCTGCAGCTGGTCAGTCACGTATCCTTCTACAACGCATAGATGTACCTACTCAAGAAGCCGGAAGGATTCTCAGAAGAGTGGTTCGCAAACATGCGGCAAGCAAACAAATAACCCGCATTCCGAGCAATCATGCCAGTAAAAGGTCCATAGTAAAAGTTGGGATTCGTCGCCACGCTCTCATGGAACCGGATAGCAGCTCGCTCGGTGAAAACGTCAAAGTTGTAATCACCCTCCCCGGAGGACATGTCGTAAAAGTCCTGGAACTGCTGCAGAACCAAGGTGGACGCATCTCCGGTGACGTAGAGGTCAGCTCGGGTGTTGGACGAGTCGCCTTCGATGATGTTGTGTGAGCCGGTCAGACCTCGCGGTGTGCCGAGGAGGCCGACGAGGTTTCCCAAGAGGTTTTGGGCTCCGCTTGCAGTGTCTCCGATGGAGAAGCCTGGGTTGAGAGACAGAGGGTTTCCGACGAATACTGTGCCCATTACCGCCAGGATAGACGAGAGCTCCAAGCCCATGCCAAACACCTTGTTGATGGCTCCGGTCACCTCGGTCAGACTCGTGACACCCTTCCGGTTGATGTAGCCATGGTTCGCCAACGCATTCAGGCCAGGGCAAGGGCCTCGCTGAGCACCTCTCTTGTAGTCGGGAGCGATGAACTTGTGGTCGCCAGTAACATCGATAGGTTCCTTCAATGAGTCGAACAGCAGCCTCTTGTCATGGGCCTCGTGGAAAACACCGCCCACTTTGTCAGAAAGCCTGGAAGACACGACATCGCCAATAGGTCCATTCATATAAGAAGGGAAGCCCTGCACACCGACACCAAGCAAGGGCAGAGCAGAAAGAAAAGACTGGCACTTCATGCTGAAAAGGAGTGTTTGGAAGGGAAATATAAAAGAGCGACAGTTTTTTGGTGAACTGACAGTTTCAGAGAGACATGCCAACCCTATGAAACAGCAAAGGATTAGAAATCGAAACAAGCTTCTTGGCCGATGCTTTTTGACCAGGCGTTCTTCTGACAGGTGCGTGCCGAGGCTCTGGTCATGGAATATTGAGATCAGCCCGCGTTCGTGGGTCGTTCCCTGGTGCCGGTAATACCGTAGTAGTACAGTAGCTCACGTAGAATAATGACGATATGCGGCATGGCGCCATGGCCCCCCTGAGTTTAGGTGTCAAGACATTCCAAATCCTTTTCCCGCCTCGCAAGGCAAGGATCGTCAGAGCCAAGAGACAAGATCGTCAAAGACACATGACGTCCCCAATTGGTCCTCTCACGTCTCATGATTCAGGGTCTCACCCAGTCCGTGCAGAGAGAACGCACTAGACGACGTCGTTTAGTAGCTTGAAACACCACTCCGGGGAACCTGGGATCCTAGCCTAGCCCTGTGCAAAGCGAGCTCTTTCCATAATGAGGAAGCTCGCTTAAATTAGATAAATCCACCTCTGATGAACCCTTTAGAGTTTGACGGACTTTGAAGGCATTGAGAAAAGTCCCGCGGGCTGTTGTGCAAGCCCGTAGAGTCCGAATGAGACGATAACCCACTGATCGGCTGAAGAAATATTGAGAGAGTTTGTCGGTCAGGAAAGTGTATTCGACGGGAGAGACGGATAGGTAATGTAGTTTGACGTACTATCTGCGGCAAAGGACGGGTGGCTGGGGGATGACATGCTCCGAACTCCTTCGAGGCAGGGTCTTGCCCCTGCATGATGCAGAGGCGCAAGTTCTTCTGGATCCGACTCCATGGCAGGATGTCATCAGAGCAGATCCTTGTATCCACTGAGTCGTTCCGTTGCATTGCCCTGTCAGTTGAGCGAAGGTCATCTGTCGGCCAACCTCGACGGGTCACCAATCTCCTCGAGCCTTCCAAAATGCAACTCTGCCTTGTCTCTTCTAGTAAGGCTGCATGGCCTGTCCCTCAAGCACGACCCGCTAGTTATCGTCAGCCATTCTTCCACGAGTCTAGAAGGCCTGTTTCCATCAACCCAATTCACAAAGCATGAACGTGTTTGATACGTAATAGAATAAGCGACCCCCCTCCCCGGCTTATCACTAATGCAACGCACGCCAAGTTCAGGCACCAGGATCTTCTCTCTGCCCGCCCTGGCTCGGTAGATCGAGCAGGTTGGAATCCTTCGGTAGATCGAGCGGGTCCCTTTTTTCCCATCTCGAACAATTTATTCATATCGCCAGTTCGCTTCCGAACCGGGCACCCCCCCTTTCCCGCTCCCTTTCTTCCCTTCTTTCTGTCGTTTATTTCCTTTTCGGCCGCCGCTGGCGTTTCCTTTTGATTGATCCGACCAGGGAAAGATGAAGTTCTTTGCGTTTGCCGCCTTGATCCTGGCCGTGTTCCAGGCTGGCGTGTGGGCTGCCACCACTCCCGAGGAGCCTCCCTCGTGTGGCGTGAGTGTTCAGTTGGTTCATGCTGAATGATGGTGAGCTAATGTCGTGTAGCTGTTGTGCATCCAACAGGAGACGCTCAAGTCGACTTGCGAGTTGACCAACGCCACCTGTATCTGCACCAACGTCGAGTTGAACGAAAAGATTTCTCTCTGCGTACATGCAAACTGTACAGTTAGAGAGTCTCTTTGTAGGTTACTTGTCCAGTTGCTGCTGCTTGCGCTAACAGTCCTTGAAGTGGTCCAGAGCTATTCCAAGCACACATGCAAAGCACCGTCGAGAGACCGGACAGCTCTAGTATGGATCTTGGGCGTCGTCTTCCTCGTCATCGGCCTCTTGGGATTCGGCCTGAGAGTTATGGCGAGAGTTTGCGTGAGAGCTCAGACTTGGGGACCCGACGACTGGGTCATGCTTCTTGCGGTGGTATGTCAACTCCTAGCATCGATGATTCCATGCTCACTTTTTGCAGCTCATGATGATACCTCTGAACGCCATATCAGTGCCTAGTACGTACTATTTAAAGATATTTATCTGCGGGTATACTGACTGTTCTTCTAGTTTCTCAAGTCGGTTTGGGTAAAGACATATGGAATGTCCATCCTGACGATATCACCGACTTCCTTTACGTGAGTCTTTCGTAACTTTCGACCCTTTCAAACACCTAATGAAGAGTACAGTTCTTCTTTTGGGACGAACTCCTCTATCTCGGAGTTTTACCCGTGACCAAAATCTCCGTCCTCCTATTCTACCTCAAAGTCTTTCCAGGCCAAAAGATCCGAATAGGCTGCTGGGTGCTCATCGGCCTCAACGTCGCCTACTTCATCACCTTTGAACTCGTCTCCATCTTCCAATGCACCCCCATCGAAGGTGCCTGGAGAGCGTGGGACAAGGAGTTTCCGGCAAAATGCAACAACATCAACATGCAGGGCTGGATGGCAGCGATTCTCAACATCGTTCTGGACGTGGCCACTCTTGTCCTGCCGCTTTGGGAACTTTACAAGCTTTCTCTGTCGGCTAAAAAGAAGATTCAGATCATGCTCATGTTTAGCGTTGGATTCTTGTATGTATCCGTATCGACTTTGTTGCGTACCGCAGTCGCTAACATCTCTAGTGTCACCATCGTCAGTATTGTTCGACTTCAGTCACTTGCAAGTTACGCAACAACGAGCAACGTAACTCGTAAGTACTATAGAATCTTGAGTAAAAGACCAGTCAACTAACAGAAACAGAGGACTATGTGGAAATCGGCTACTGGAGCACAATCGAAGTCCCAGTCGGCATCCTCTGCGCATGCATGCCAGCCATCCGCTCCCTCTTCAGCCTCGTCTTCCCAAAGGTCTTTGGCACCACGCAGAGAACCAAGTCAGAATACGCCAACATCTCGGAACCCGGCAAGCAGGGATCAAGCTCGCAGAGGAGCACGTCCAAGGCCTTGTCGTCGCAGCCCCGAGTCATGGAGGGGCCCATTCACCAGGACGATACGTCTTCTGCCTTGGAGCTCACAAACATGAGGTTTGACTATCACCATGGGCGTCACTCGTCGGAGAAGCTGCCGGTGACCCCACGTGAGCCGGTATGAACCAGTCTAGGCTACTATTTTTTTTTAAAAAAAAATTCCTGCGTTCGTTATCATAGACTAGATAGAGAGGGTTCCCTCAACTTTCCATACATTAGTAGCCTCTAATCTGACACTTCTCTCGGGATCCCACGTAAGCTTCCGTCTTGCCACTCATTTCTCGTATTCTTCTGTTCTCAGCATGGGTGAGGCTTTCGAAACAACATCTCACCCAGCACTTGTTCAAATCAAGTCAAGATCGTCCGGGGAACTTGATGCCCAGCCTTTTAGTTCAAACCCCCTTGCCCTCTTCCCCGCTTGAACTTTGCATTCGCCGAAGTTCATGCGTAATCTTGTCGCGGACTGTTTCCTCATCGAGTCACGGAAGAGTCCGAGTTGAGTATGGTGGGAGCTGGGACCCCGGTGGAGATGAAGCCGTTGCACTACTAGCCTTGCAAGGGGCAGGGATCTCCCTTAATATGATGACAATCTCGACCCCCCTCTTTGGTTTCTGGACTCCATTCTTCTTTGCTCAAGTTGGACAAGCTTTGCACTAACCCATCTCTTTGGCTTAACTTCCTGAGAGAGGCTTCACTTCATTTTGGATGTCATGACGATCGGCTCCGATACAACTCGGACCAGGGATGAGAGTCAAGTCCGCCACCGATAAGGAGAGTTCAATATTACGAAAACCTTGAGAACAACAGGATCAAACGATTCTTTGACAGCTTCCCGACGCGAACGGTTAGGTTTATCCACGAGTCTTCCCAGTAAGCTATGGCCGGCCCACAACCACTCCAGAACAATGGCATGTCACCCACTTTGATAGCAACCGTCATCACTACTGCCCAAGGGCCATCATCTCTCCCCCCTGGATCCATGCTTCAATGTCCAGGGGCTGACAATGACAGAAAGGAAATCAAGGCCTGCCGTTTCTTCCGTTCCCGGCCGGGAAGCTAGACGCGTTCTGTCAGATGTCGTACGTGGAGGATGATCAGCCCTGCCTCCTATCGAAAGCAGTAAAGTGAAACAAGCCCTGGAAGTCGGCACTTGAAAGCCTCCCAGAGTCACCTGCTGCTAGCGTCCATGGTGGCTTGAGACCTTAAAGACCGCTCCTGAACTAGCGCTCTTCAGCAATGCACTGCCGATATCTTTAAGCTGCTTGCCTTTTTTCTTTCCTTCTTTTACGTCTTGTCTTGGCTTGAGCTTTGACTGCTTGGCTTGAGGTCATCATCCATGTTTTGAGATTCTTCCTTTGATTCATTCTACCTACTACTGGTCACTCCTTTTTTTGTACATGACTTTAAGCTTCCCGCGTTGAAGATGCGTTCCTCATTCGTTCTCACACTCGTTTCACTCTTGGCGGACTCGGCCTCTTCCATGTCGGTACCTACCTACGGCATTATAGGAAGCACAAGACTAACTAGTAAACAGCGCCGTTCCTTGGAAGACAACACCAAATCAACCTCGTCATGATCCCTTCATCGGCAAGCGTGACACAACCTCCACCGACTACGACTATGTCGTCGTCGGCTCCGGCGCAGGAGGAGGTCCCGTCGCCGCCAACCTCGCCATCGCCGGCTACAAGGTCCTCCTGATCGACGCAGGCGGCGACTCTGGCGACAGCTGGGAGGAGAAGATCCCGGCCCTGCACCTCATGTCGACCGAGTTCGAGGACACCAGGTGGAACTACTTTGTCAACCACTACCCCGACGCCAAGCAGCAGAAGAGGGACTCCAAGATGACGTACGAGATGCCGGATGGAAGTCAGTACGTTGGTCTTGATCCGCCGGCTGAGGCCAAGGCTCTTGGTGTCTTGTATCCTCGTGCTGGAACGCTGGGTGGATGTTCACGCCATAATGCTCTTATTTCCATCTATGCTCACGATAGTGATTGGAGCAACATTGCCAGTCTCACTGGCGACGACACCTGGAACCCGACCAACATGCGATCTTACTTTAAGAAGCTGGAGAAGAACATGTACCTGCCCAGCAGTATCATCGGTCACGGCTACAAGGGATGGCTTGGCCTGTCGCTCACATCTCTCTCCCTGGTTGTGGAGGACCAGAAGCTCCTTTCTCTCATCATCGCTGCCGGTTCTGCCATGGGCAAGAGTCTCCTTGGTTTTCTGCTCAACACTGTAGCTGGACTTGGTCAGGTCTTGCTTCGAGATATCAACGCTCCCGGCCAGGCTAGCAAGACTGGATTGTATCAGGTTCCTCTGTCTATGACTAATTCTGTCCGCGGCGGCCCCAGGGATCTCATTCTCAACACTGCCAATGCTGTCAACTCTGATGGCTCGCGCAAGTATCACCTCGACGTCAAGCTTGACACACTTGTAAGTGCCTACAGTTCGTGAGTATTGGTGCTTGTGCTTACAAAATCATAGGTCACCAAGATTATCTTCGACAAGACCGGCTCCAAGCCTCGTGCCACCGGCGTCGACTTCCTAGAAGGCTCAAGCCTCTACCGCGCCGACCCTCGCTCTACATCAGCCAAGTCCAGCGGATCCGGCAGCGTCAAGGCCAAGCGTGAAGTCATCGTCTCCGCCGGAGCTTTCAACACGCCGCAGCTCCTCAAGCTCAGCGGCATCGGACCCAAGAAGGAGCTCAACTCCTTTGACATTCCCGTCCTGGTTGATCTTCCTGGTGTCGGAACAAACATGCAGGACCGATATGAAGCTACCGTGATTGGAAAGACCACTAGCGACTTTACCATTACGTCCAAGTGCACCTTCTTGGAGACGATGCCCGACCCCTGTCTGGAGCAGTACAAGAAGGGCATTGAGCCCATCTCCAAGGGCGTCTACGCTACAAACGGCATCGCCATCGCCGTCGTCCTCAAGTCTTCCGTCGCCGAAAAGGAACCCGATCTGCTCATCTCTGGTGCCCCAGCCAAGTTCAAGGGATACTTCCCCGGCTACGCCTCCGATTCTCTTGCTGATGCTCAGCACTGGGCCTGGATCATCCTCAAGGCCCATAGCCGCAACAATGCCGGCACGGTCACCTTGAAATCTACGGATCCCAGGGATATGCCCATCATCAACTTCAACTACTACGACACGGGTGTCAACAGCAACGGAGAGGGCGACAAGGATCTCCAGGCTACATACGAAGGCTTCAAGTTTTCCCGACGAGCCTTTTCCAGTCTCATCCCTCTTGATGGACGTTTCCCCGAAGTCTGGCCCGGAAACAACGTCACAAGCGAGGAGGATGCCAAGCAGTTCCTCAAGGATGAGGCATGGGGCCACCACGCTTCTTGCACCTGTCCCATCGGCCCTGACAGTGACCCCATGGCTGTTCTCGACTCCGACTTCAAGGTTCGTGGTGTTGATGGCCTGAGAGTCGTCGATGCTAGCATCTTCCCCAAGATTCCCGGCTTCTACATTGCTCTGCCTTTGTACGTTGCTGCCGAGAAGGCCAGCGATGTCATCGTCAAGGCGGCCAAGGCCTCAGCTTAGGCCTTTCTTGACACCTGCCGCAATCTATGTTGGCATTGTCTCGTTATATTCGTAATTACTTTCTGCCCAGCATGTAAAGCTGTGCATTTAGCGGGGATATTTACTTTGTTGCGCAGCTTATCCCAACCAGTCCTATTGCCTCGTTTCTTCATGTCGTCCACTGCCATCTTCTCGCCCATGCTTGACCCAACTCTGTTGACAACTGAATAACAAAAATGTCTTTGGCTTGGCGCTGTTCCTTGATCTCGTTCTTGTGAAACAGTCCTGTGTCTTTGTCAATTCTTTGCATGTTAAGCGTTTCGTTCGAGTGGTACCAGTAAGAGACCTGCTATCTCCGGCATCCATTGAGCTCGATATTTGCAAAAGAATTCCCCTTGTGGAGGGAACTCCTCCGGTTCGTCAAATCTCTCCCCCATGACGTAACGGAACTTGTTCGCCGCTTGTTCACATCGTTTTCTTCAGTTGAGGCTGAACTCCAGGGTATACGCACTCACGCCGTACTCGCAGAAGAATACACTACAGTCTTCACAAAACTCTCGTGTCACACCATTATCCTGCTTGAATATCTTGGGCTTTCCATTATCGTGGTTAGACCCCTCAATCGGCATTTGAATAATAATTAGCTTTCTTTGGTCGTCGCTGCCAATACCAACCTTGGTAGTCAATCCGAAATTCGTGCCGAATGCTCTCCGGCAACTGTGACAGTGGCAAAGAGAAGACCGGGCTTGGTCAGGCGATGATAATGAGATACTGCATTGAAGATTCGCGCAGACAAATTTTCCCTTGTAGCGAGGCATGATTGTGTTTGAAAGTCCGGGGTATAAAGTTGTGAACTGGTACTAGATGACAGGTTCTTAGGAAACAGGTAGTATTAAGTCCGTGTTTTATAATGCATTTATATATACTACAGTGCTGACGTTAGTAAAACTAGGACGGCAAGCTACGTAGTTATTAAGGCTTTAAAATGATATCTTGAGGCCATCTTGTATATAAGACGCACCTTTCCATCTGATGCTTCTATGGCT
>JABFEX010000147.1:0-35405 GCA_013623515.1 Fusarium illudens
TATAGCTTAGCGATTAATACGCTATAACTTAGCGATAAATACGCTATAGCTTAATAGTTAATATACTATAAATTAGTAGGCTAATATATAGGTATGAAATTATTATTAATAAGAGTAGTTTTAATTAAAAATCATAAAAACGTAGCTAGAATATCGTTCTATCATACTAATACCTATCGACTTCTATAACCCTGAGCAGAGAGGCTAAGGTCAGCACTCTTTTAGACTTGTCCATATGGCACCACCGTGAGAAATTATTTCCCTCTCGCCACGACCTCTGCGCTTGCACTTGGAATCCGCCCACTCACTGGTGGGATATCCTATCAGCCTCCGTCCAGCCCAGTTGAGGCTGAGTCAACGCATGGATCTGGCTGATCCCAACCCCGTCCCGTCCTCCCAAGGCTGTCCCACCCCAGAGATGCCCTGCCCTGCCTCTCAAGTCGTGCCCGCATTGTGGATGGCCAATGGCCGGTCATGGTGCACCCTCGCAACAACCTTCCCCAAAGTGGTGCCCTCCGATGCATGAAGGGCAAAGGTGTGGCATGGGCTAGAGCAGCTGCTGGACCAGCCTGGTCTCTGTGCTCCTCCCGACCAGGTGCTAAGAGGGTGCTCTTTGCGAACCTGGGCATAACAGCTAGCAGCACTGCTCAGCCCTATGTTTCCCATTCCTTCCGATCTCAACCCGTTACAGTGGCGAATGCCCTACCGCTGGGTCCTCGGATCGATTCTTACATCCCCTTTGGGGCCTCTGCGCAACAGTCTGTCTTCCTCATACTTTCCCGAGTCGCTTGCATTGAGGTTCCATCTTACTCCAGCCAACTGACTCTGGTACACTCGTCCGCCTTCACCTACGAGTTTACGTCTACCCTGAAACCAAACCGCTTTGGCGCTTCTGTGGCCCTTGATTTTCAGACTCGGAGCCTTCTTTGTTCCCTAGTGACCTAACCTCGCTTGCCGAGGCAGCCTTCTCATCTCTCGGTGTCGGGTTTCCCGGCGGATACCCGGTCACCCTCCGCATCCCCATCTGGGCGTTGGGAGGCGAACACTCGGGGACCCATGGGTCAAGGTCTAGCCATGATCCACTAGATTTACCTGCAGTTAATTTCTCTCGAACGCCTGCACTGAACGACTGCATCGGAAACCGCTCTGAACGCCGTCACGATGCCTGGATACGGTGCGACCTGGGCGTTGCTGGCTCTGGCTGTAAGCCCTGCCGTCGCCCAGTTTTCAGCCTGGGAGGATAAGCAAATAGGCACGTCGATATGTGTCTGGATGCAACCAAGAGGTAAGAAGGCCTCATCATTGTACTGTGTCGCTCTAATGTGTAAATAGCTGCCATCATTCGGGACATGATCTATCTCGATGGCGGTAACATCTACTGGACGCCGCATATGAATGACGGCACATTAGGAAGTGTCGTTGACAATGGTAAGTCATGTTCAGGTATCTTCATCACGTAAGGTCTAACGTTCAAAGGAAACAATGCCGGCGTCATTCTCAACTACAACTTGAGCACTCCTTTCGACCAGAAGACCAACGTCACCGGTATCCTCGTCAACAAGGCCATGTCCAAGGCCCGCGGAGGCTCAGGAAACAGCAATGGCGCGGCACCCAACTTCCTTGACGGCGCTCTGCTCGCCAACGATGCCCAGTTCTATCTCTACGGCGGTGACCTGCTGAAGAACGACGACGTTTACGAGCCTCCCGACGCGGATGAAGTCCTGAGTTATCAGGCCTATGCATATGGCCCGGACAAACCTCTGTGGGATCGAGGCTTCACTGATCGCAAACTCAGCAAGGACGTCACTCGATACATTGCTTATGGAGGAGCTGCCAATGCGCCTTCAGAGAATCTGGCTTGGTATTTCTCCGGGTTGAGGTCTCCATCAAGGGGACCTTTCTTTACCAACGATGCGAATGCCAAGGCAACCAACGTCTCCAATACCTTCATCACCCTCGACATGGAAGAGCAACTTGCAGAGAAATGGACCAACATAACTCTTCCCGGGACTGTCAAAGGACGAGCCAATCCCGAGGTCGTGTGGGTTCCCGTTGGCAAGAAGGGCATCCTCGTTGTGCTGGGCGGCGTTGTGTATCCCGAATGGGCCGGTCGTGCCCGCAAGTCAGCGAATGAGAAAGCTAGTGTAAGTGATCAGAGCACCCTACCGCTGGCTATGGCATCTAGACTGACGCTGAATGTTTGTTCCCTTAGGAGAAAGAAAGCCCCGTGTTTATGGAGACAATCGATGTCTACGACGTTGCGGGCAAGAAGTGGTACAAGCAGGAAACCAAAGACGGCCCAGGTGCTCTCACACGAGGCTGCGCTGTGGTTGCCCCAGCTTCAGATGGTTCAAGCTTCAACATCTATCACTACGGCGGTTACGATGGACTCCATCCGATGGAACCGTTCAACGACGCCGTCTGGGCACTCTCGATTCCCTCCTTCACTTGGACCCAGATCAACAAGGGGAACGACTTGCATGCTCGCGCAGGCCACAAGTGCTTCATGCCATACCCTGACCAGATGATGGTTTTCGGTGGCTACACGTCCCAGCCTGGCGTTGCCTTCAGCTGCCTTGACAAAGGACCAGTCTTGAACTTCAATCTTACAAGTGGAGAGTGGTTGGAATCGTACGACCCAGCTGACTTCAGTGACTATGGCGTCCATGAGAAGATCCAGTCCAAGATTGGAGGCGACTCGGCGGGAGGCGCGACCGCGACTGCGCCGGCATCTGGCTGGGCTACTTCGGCTCTCGGAAAGGTTTTCGACACTGAATACGACATGAAGAAGATCAAGACCTATTGGCCATACGGAAAGACAGCTGCCACGGGACGGCCTAATATTCCCAATGACGGCAATGACGACGGCGGCGACGACGATAATGGCGGGGGTGGCTCTGGTCTCCCCAAGTGGGTGGCACCCGTCTTGGGTGTCGTCCTTGGACTCATGTTTGTCACTGGTGCTCTCGTCGTCTTTTGTCTGTGGCGTCGCCGCGGAGTGTTTAGGAATCGCTCCAGTGACGATGGCACGGAGGACCCAGGTTCACGCATCAGGTCGTGGATCAGGGGCCAAGGCGCGGAGAAGGCGCCTACTGTCACAACCTCTGATGATACTCCAACCAGTCCGGAGATGGAGCAGGCAACTACAGCTAGGGCTGTTGGCTCAACTCCCTCGCATGCTGAGACACCTGCTTCTCCTGCTTCTCCCATTTCCCCTGGCTCTCCCCTTGAGATGCCAGACACACAAATCCATGAGATGCCTGGTAAGTCTAGACTTTGCCACAAAAGTCAGCACGCACTAACGATTATAGACACTTCAATGCCCCATGAGCTTCATGATACGGGTCTCTCTCATATCGATATTGTGCAAAAGCATTCCCACTTTGCCAAAGGCCGGCAACATTCCACCCCTTCCTCCAGGACATACTCGGAACACGCAAGCACTTTCTCGCGATCCACTGATCAGCGAGGAGTGTCGAGCCCTGACTCTCCTACGGCTGGCCACTCTTCCCGTATAACCTCTGACATATCTGGCGTGTCAGAGGGGGATGCCGCACAACTCCGGACCCTTGGTGCTAGTCCCGTGAGCCCCAGGAGCGTTCATAGCCAGCTGCGCTCACCATCACCGGCTGGCAAGGCGGACTCGGATATCCTTCCTTCACCGGCCGAGGATCCGACGCCAGGGTCACCCCCCGCCGACCCAGCACTGGTGTCCCCAACCCCAGTGTCTCCTCCAACCGCGGGGGAGAGTTCCGGTAGTGACTATCTCTCGGCCAAGTCGTCGACGAGTCCACTGAGGAAGAGCATGTTCGTGGAGAGTGAGGAAGACATGGGTAAGCAGAAATAGACATCTGCATTTGAATAGTATAGCGGCGTTGGGGTATTGAGGACTGGCTAGGATGGATGGGTGGATATCTGATGAAATAACATGGGTCAACCAGGATAAGGTGGCGGACATTCTTTTCTACGAGCGCAATATCATGAGGGTAATGACTATTTAAGACTGATGGAGGAATAAGTTCTTCTTCATTCACAAGAAACCAGAGTTTATATACGTTTTACTTTTTAAGCATCCATATCCAAGAAAGAATGTGACTCTCAAGTACCCTATATCTCGAGCCGGCACAGCTGGGCTTATGAGGCAGAGGTGTAACATCAGTGTTACCAATAGACTCTGGCTCTTGTTAGATGACCCCAAGCCGCTTAATATATTTATTTGCTCGCCTTTCTAATTGCTTCCCATTGGGTACGCATATCATGATATGTGGTCTTGTGACATTTGCAGACTACAGAACATCAACTGAACCTAATCATCCCTTAACCACCAAGCTCTGATTCAGCTGACGAATAAGAGATTATAGACTTAAATAACGAACCCGGTTTCAATATGGTGTAGATCGATCCAAGGTGCTGACTGTCTCGGCTTCGTTATATCAAACGAGACCCCAGAGCCGAGAAGCGAGGCCACGAATAGAAGAGGTCTCTCTCCTTAAAGGGGTGATGCTTGCCGGAAAGATCTGGGATAATACAATTTTATCCAAATTTCTTCCGAGATTTAATCCGGGTCGAACATACTATAGGCGCTCCAGCCGCTTGTCTCACTTTGCATCAGGGGATTTGGGACATGGAACTTTTGTTGAGGTCTGCCAATATACTTCCCTCGTGAACTACACCTCGTCAAACCTCCACGAGCTGATCATCCTCGTCTTCAATTTCCTGCACTCTTCCATTGAAACCCTCAATCTTGCCCTCGTCTTTGCTCTCATCCTTGCCCTCGTCCTTGCCCTCGTCTGCCTCATCCCGCGCTAATACCTGCACCAACCGCTCACAGGCCTCCTGGACACCCTCATCCGAGATGCGCAGGTGCGTCTCGCGGATGACTGGATACACCTTGACACGACGCATGAGATCCCGGCCTTCTCGCGTTGTTGTCAATAGTGTCAGTGTCTCGACGTGTGTCTGGATGTTCTTGTGATCCGAATCGCGCTTCTTGTCCGGCGGCAGCAGCTGCAGGTCCGGCAGCATGTCCATGCTCTCGTCGACGTCATACTCCTCGTTGCCCATGATCGGGAGTAGGATGTAGGGCAAGATATCGATCTCGTCCTCGGAGAGGAAGGTCGAGTGTGATGACGTCTCGAAGGCGACGTTCTTGATGGTGCTGGCGACGCCCTTGCGCCGGATATCGGACTTGTGCTCGGTAAAGACCTTGAGCTTTGTGATGGGGATGACATCGTCGTACTTTTGCGCCTGTAGGAGGTGCTTGCGGATTTCGGCGTGCTTGGCAAGGTCCGCAAAGACGTAGGCGAGGTAGTCAAAATCTGCCTTTTTGTTGTATGAGCCGTCCTGGCCCTTGACGAAGAGGTCCATCAGCTGATTGAGAACAACGTCGTCTGAGCCTAGCTCTTCGGGAGCCTGTTGTTTCCTCTTGAGAACGTCCTTGAAGCTGTCATACTTGGCCAGGTTGGCGAGGAGCATGGCCAGAAGATTGGCATTGGGCTCCTCAGGGTTCTGCTCGGTCGGTTAGCTACCTAGTGTTTATACGTATACGATATCATGAATAGATCATTCGTACCACTATCCGCTGGAACAAGACATCGAGGAATTTTTCATCTGTTGCTAGGTTCTCGAGGATCTCTTGATCGCCGGACAAGTTGACCAGAATTGTCACAGCATGCTCAGATATTTTCTGCAACATGTCATTAGCATCCGGTCTGTCCTCTCAAGCTCCGGACGAGCTCAACTCACTGGGTGATCCCGAACCAAGATCTTAAGGTTCTTAACAGGCTGGAGTTGTGAATCCTTAAAGATGTTGGGTTCCGCAGTCGAGTACGGCACCAAATTCTCAACGGCAACCTGGCGAATCTGAGGATGAGGGTGGGCGATGAAGCCCACGAGCTGAGGGAGAAATTGTCAGCGGATGACTACATGGTTGTTAAATAAATAGCGACATACTTCTTCTAGCTCAGTCGGCATCTTGTTGGTGTCTCGGATATGTGTAGGTTGTTGAAGGAGTTTTCATCGATGGTGATGATGATTTTGGAGGGGCAATTTGACAGTGGGGCAGACGCCTGAAGTTATCGCTGCTTCAGTGGGCTGGGCGTCATTGCCGGTGACTCTTACAGCGCCTGGGACCCACAGTGGAGGGCACAGATTTCCAAGGGTCTCTTCAAGCGTCATCATGGTGGCGGGGCAAAGGAATTTGGTAGAATCGGTACAAGATGAGATGGAAGCACATAAAGGAACGCAGATTGGGCAGTGCTTTTCCCGTAAGCGTAAGGCGTCGAACCATGGATGCTTCCTCTTTTTTTTTTTTCTCCCCCCAGTGTCGGATGAGGTAAGACGTAGTTAGACAACCTTACACATAACCTGACGTAGGAATCGTCTATATCTCCTGGGCTGGTAGAAAACTTGGTATGCTCATAATGGATCTAGATATTTCCGAGATTAGCCAATATGGTTATATCATAAGTTTCTTTCACTTTTATTCCATTGTTTCATCTCCATGGGCATGGTCTAATATGGGAGTCTTGTGAACCTCGATATACCCTACACATATGAACTTTCACTCACCACGCCACTTTTTCACCCTTATGAGATGTAACTAGGAATGATGGACACCATTTCAACTTGAATTTTCATAATTTTCTCTTAAATCATTTATCTTCTCAATGGATTCTGGACGAATGCGACATGCGGTTAATGCCCAGTCTGAGCCGGGAAATCTATTACCCGAGGGACGTGGGCGCTGACCGAAGGCGGTGAGGCGCCTTTTTGAGCTCAAGTGCGCGCTATGCCCAGAATGGAAAGAGGGGTGGTTATCGATAAGGCACAAAATTTTGAAAATCTATTCTGCCTCTACTACTCCAAGCCCAAGCCCACATTGTGTGTGTGTATCCCAAGACAAGACGCCCAAAATGCCCAAGGCTACCACTCCCTTCGCCACGCGGCAGACGCGACGCCATAATCCTCTCGAGGATGACATAACAGCCACCGGTATTCTAAAGAACAAGCCCTCCAAGAGGCGATCACAGGGTGGCGACGACGAGGAGGAAAACTTTGTCGACGACCGCGCTTCGAGGACCATTCTCCGGATAGGTCGTGAATTGGCTGAAGAGGAAAATGCTGGAAAAGTTGTCTCCAAGCCGACTATCGACACTTTCGGCTACGACTCTCGATTTGACGAGGCTGAGGACGAAAACAAGGTTTACGACGATGACGAAGCTTGGGGCGAGGACGACGAGATTGTGGAGGAGATCGAGGTCGACCCGAATGACCTCGATATGTACAAAAAGTTCATGCCTGACGAGGAGGACGACCTTCTCAAGCATGGTTGGGACCGTCAGCCATCGGGAGAGGAGCAGGGCGACAGCATCAACCTTGCGGATCTGATCCTCGAAAAGATTGCCGCCCACGAAGCTGCGCAGGCGAGGCGAGAGAATAACCTGGGTCCTCCCGATGACGAATACGAGCTGCCTCCCAAGGTCATCGAAGTCTACACCAAGTGAGTCAAGATGTTCAATTGCGACAAAAGTCAAAAGCTAATCGATTCAGGGTTGGACAAATTCTCTCGCGATACAAGTCTGGTCCTCTGCCCAAGCCCTTCAAGATCCTCCCAACCATCCCCCATTGGGAGGATATCCTTGAAGTGACTAAACCCGATTCCTGGTCTCCCAACGCCTGCTACCAGGCGACGAGGATCTTTGTCTCGAGCAAGCCCCACGTTGTCCAGCGGTTCCTCGAGATGGTCATCCTCGACCGTGTTCGTGAGGACATCTACGAGACCAAGAAGCTCAACGTCCACCTATTCAACTCTCTCAAGAAGGGCCTCTACAAGCCGGCGGCTTTCTTCAAGGGCTTCCTGTTCCCTCTTGTCGGAAGCGGAACTTGCACGTTGCGAGAGGCCCATATCATTTCGGCTGTGCTGGCCAGAATCTCCATCCCCGTTCTTCACTCTGCTGCTGCCCTCAAGGGTCTGTGCGACATCGCCGCCCAGGAGGCATCACACGGCACCGAGGGCGGAGGTGCTACCAACATCTTCATCAAGACTCTTCTCGAGAAGAAGTATGCGCTTCCCTACCAGGTCATCGACGCCCTGGTGTTCCACTTCATGCGCTTCCGAAGTGTCGACCCTGCCTCGGTTCACTCTGGTGATGCCATGGCGGGTCTGACGACTGAGGGAGATGCCAAGTCCAAGCTGCCTGTCATCTGGCACCAGAGCCTGCTCGCCTTTGCGCAGCGTTACAAGGGCGACGTGACAGAAGACCAGCGCGAGGCACTGCTGGATCTCCTCCTGACTCATGGCCACTCGGCCATTGGCCCCGAGGTGAGGAGGGAGCTGCTGGCTGGAAGAGGCCGGGGTGTGCAGCTCGAGCCCCAAGGACCGGCTCTGGATGGCGATGATACCATGGCCCTTGACTGAGGTCCAACTTTGGTCTTGCTGTTCAATGCCGCTTTCTAATGAATGAAGACAAACATGGCGTCTGGCGCATCAAAAGGGTTTCGAGCTGGTTCGACTTGAGATAGATTTAACTCTGTACAATACGGAGTAGCCCATTTCGATACCAATTATATGTGATTCATTTTCCTGGACTACCTACCTAGTGTATTAGTACTTGATTTAGTGAGATCGAATGGGTTTTGGCGATTGAGCAGAAGGAGTGGGTTGGAGTTGAACAAGACGTACCTTCCACTTTTATTACTGAGGTAGGTAGGGAACTTGGAGTACTATCGAAAACCTCGACTTCTTCCGCCTCCACGTGCGAACTCAACCACGACAAACCTACAAAGTAACCCTTCAATGCAGACCTACAACATGTATCGACCATCATACGTCTCAAGACCTTGATCTCCTTTACCTCGGCTCTTCGTTTCTACTCTTCGTTTCAGCTCTCCAATTTAACTTCACTTCAACCCTTCATATCCGCTCCTCGTTGCCCATCCCCGGAATCCCTCAACATCGGCCCTGTGTCTCGGCAGCCCTCCCTTCAGGGATTACCTTGCCCCGGTTCCATCATGCCCGCGACAGAAGCATCTTTATCAGACGGTTCGCTGCCAATGAGTAATCGCCTCGACACACACGAAGTCAGGTACGATATCAGCTTCGACAGGACCAAGACCGTACAGGGTGAATCGTGCTGACCACAATCCAGCTACTTTGACTTCCCCTTCCGAACTCAGACCCCTCCTTTCGTCTCGGTCTCGTTTCTAACGTCAAATTTGGACGGCTCGATGAAGCACCAACCGAGCCTTCCTTCCACGCCAGAGAACGCATTCGCGAATTCTTCCCATTCGACGGATACCACACCTCGTCCACCCAAAAATGCTCGGGCGTCGGTGTCGGGCTTTGGTGTTGACCCTCCACGTCCTCCTCGCGATGGGTTCGAGTAGGTATGGTTCCCACAGGGCTACTGGGCAGAGCGCCAGCTCATGATGCAACGGAAGAGCAACTCTGGCAAGAGCTTCTGGAAATGGCGTAACCGGTCCACAAAATCCGCAAGTGAATCCGATTTGCGAGATTCGTCGTTTGCATCGCCATTGACGCCTTTATCCGTACCGCCCAACTTTAAGCCCTTTGAGCAGCGGCTGTCAATGCAACCTGCCAGTCCATTTGTCTCTGAATCGGCTCACGTCTTCTCGCTACAACATCCTTCTGCGGTACGCCTGTCAACCGAGGCTCGCGAAAGCCGCTCGGTGTCTCCTGGTATGGGCAGATCGGACTCAATCTCGCCCATGAGCGTCGCCGACACGGTTCGAAAAGTCGCCACGGTGCCCTCGTCACCCTCGAGCACGGTGGGACTCTATGACAAAGCAAAGAGAAGCATTGAATCCAGGTTAAGACTCAGGACGCGTAAAGAGGTAATTGTGCACTTAGGATCCCTCAGGGGTACAAACTGACTATGTCAGCGATGCACATGCCCTCCGATTCCGGAGTACGAACGCCCTCAATTAACCAACATGGATGGGACCGGAAACTACCACAGCGTTCGTCAAGTCACCAAGTCGGGAACCTGGTTCAAGGATGAACATGGGAGGCCAAAACTTCGACGGAAGCTTTTTGGCAAGGCTCTATGGACTCGGAAGGAGTCTGGTGATTCATTCAGTAGCGTGGCTGGGTCCATGAGAGAGACAGTCAATGGTGAGACACGTCCTTCTGTACCTGTGTTCTGCTATGCGGTTCTTTTCTGCCATTTTCTGATCCTGGGAACAAGAGAAGAATTAACAACAAAGCAGTGCGTGTTGACTGTGTCAGCAATCAATATCCTGGAGGGGTGAGTGCTTATTCTCGCTTGGGCTACAAAGGTGCTGATACCGTCACCCACGATAGGAAGCAGTCCGTATCAAGACCCCTCCCCTGGCTGAAGATACGGCCAGCGGAAGCCCGCGCTCATTCTTTACTGAATTGATACCTCCCTTTGAGAACGACCCTGTACCTTTTCTGCCTGGGGCCTCTTCGAGGCGTAACTCTCTCCAAACCGTTCGCCGCAAAAGCATTACTCCGCAGGTACGTGAGTGGTGGGAGCATATGCCCACGAAAACCTCCCACAAAGATCCTTTTGCACATGGGCCTACTTTCGAGTTTCAAGTACCTGAGCATCTACCAAACAGCCCAATATGCCCGGCAAACAGGAGGGACGCCAAAGGTGGAACAGGGCTATGCGTGTATCACGGGCGAAGAAAGGGTGGAGAATAGAGAGGCGTGCTGTGAGGGTGACTAGCTCAGACGAAGTTTGGCTCTATTCATGGATTCCACAAGGAACGGGTGAATTCTCGCACTCCAGTACAACTATTCAGATTGTTCAAGTTGGTCTTGTGGCAAGACTTGAATAACTCCTTTTAAAGCTCATTACTGTAATATCTACTTGTGTATCCGAAGCCAGCGTCTACTATTTGGGTATGTTCATCCATGTTTCTACTCTATGCGGCAAAGAACATGTTCTTCACCGCGAAAATCCTGGGATCCATGCCAGAGCCATCAAGCCTGAGCAACCTGGTTGTGCGGCGCTCCCTTGTACTCTGTCTGAGTCTCATTAGGCATCACATAGTCGTACGATTGCTGGCTATTCTTCTTGCTCCAGAAAGACTGGCTTCCCTTGAAGAATAGGGGAGGCGGGTTGCGGACGTGAGTGAGGAAGATGATGAGGACCCAGACGAGGGTGATGGTAGGAAGCATCCAGGCGCTGGCCTGGAACGTGGCCGCATCGGTGGGATTGTAGTTGAGAAGAGCGACCAGGCTCGTACCGATGCCGAGGAGAGTGTAGATGACAGTACGGACGATACTCCATTTGCTCCAGGGGGTGGTGCGTGAGACGATGGTGAGGAGGACCATCAGGATGAGGGTGATACCAGCAGCGATGTAGGCATATTGGAACTGTGAAGCAGGTTAGATAACTGAAAAGGTACAGAAGATAAAAGGCCAAGACTTACAACCAGCTCAAAGCGCGTCCAGGTCTGCTCGTTAACCTTGGCCTCGAGACCGCTCTCGGTAATGTTCGAGTTGGACTTATCCTCGGAAATCTCAGTCACGAGATCGATGCCAAAGGTCTCGAGGAGCGAGTTCTCCATGGAGTAGGTGATGGAGTAAAAGGCTTCCGCAAACGTATTAAACTCGTCCTCGTCTGGGAAGTCCTTTTCCTCAAGCGTCGTGGCGTACGTGGCAAACTGCGGCCAAAAGTCATCGGCGATGTCGCTGATGTTGCTGACGGCGTTCTGGACCGTCGTCCACGTCGAGGCGTACTTTGGTGGGTAGAGCTTGAAGAAGTCGGTGATCATCTTGCTCAGGTTGTCGGTGATGTGCTCGGTGGTCGACTTTGCAATGTCGTTGACGTCGTTGAAGACGGAGTCGAGAGTCAGGTTCTTGAGGGTGTCGATGATCTTTGTCCAGATGACGAACTGGGTGAAGCCCTGCATGAAGAGGACGAGGGCCAGGTGGAAGGGGAAGTGGATGATGGTCCAGATCTGCTGGCGGACGTGGGGGAGGTTGGGGTTCTTCATCCAGTCAAAGTAGACGAGGAAGACGAAGTAGACTGTGGCTGAGGCAGCTGTGACGATGCCGATGGTTTGGGAGTCTGAGACGGATTAGTTGTATACCATCAGAGAGGAGGAGGTGGTCTTACTCCATGCATCCGTGCTCTTGACAATGGTAACGACACTCTGAGCAATGACAATGATTCCATCACCAAGAATCATGACAGTCAAAAGACCCATCCTCTTCATCAGATGAGTGCCCTGGAAGCTGAGCACCGGCCAGATGTTTGCAACGGCAAACGTAAAGATGACCTCGAAGCCGGCGAGGACGTACCACGCAATGAAGACACGGCTGTTGCCGGCCCTGAAGCGGAACGTGATGCCGAGGTAGACGAGGGCCACGATGATGTTCATGGCGATCTGCAACAGCATCGGGAGGCGCTGCTTCTTGTACTTGCGGATGTGCCAGAGGATGCTTGCGTATTCGACGGCTAGGCAGAGGCGTGAGACCATGAGAATGATGGCTGGGCAAGGTTAGTTGCTGGTTGTGATGTTTGAAGGGGTTGTTCATACACATTGTCCTCATCGTCTTGACGTTTTGATCGTCGGGGGTAAACTTGGGGGCAACAACTGCGAAGCCGACCATGACGCCAAGATGAACACCTCGAGCCACTCGTTCTGTTTTGTTTTATCAGCGTCATTCACTTGTAAAGATATTTTGTGTTGTCATACCGAAGAGACTGTCTGTCACGAAGCGCACATCGTAAAGGCTGACGACGAGCCATGTAATCCAGAGAACACTTTCAACGTCAGAACAAGTCAACTTCATGTGTCGCCTCAAACCTCGTACCTAAAGTAACCAACGTAGGCCTTGAAGCGGTCGTGACTGTTGACACCCTGCGTTTGGGAAAAGACGGTGTAATTGGCGGCGAAGAAGAGATCGAAGAAGAGCTCGAGCAGACTGGCATCCTCGTGCTACTTTCAAGTCAGCAACACATACTGACGTGTGCATGACTCACAAACCTTCTGGAACTCTGGGCAGTCGGCCTCGAATCTGTTACCAAAGAGACTCAAGTCGGGAGCCGTGGCTTGTTTCGTCGGGGCCAGAGTTGTTGTGTCGGACCGGTCCTCTGAGATGAGGGGACTCGAGAGAAGCTGGAGCTTCTCGGCCGTCGTCGGCTCATGTGGCTCTTCATTAGCCATCTTCACGGTCGACTGGAGGAGAAGTGACTATGGAAAGGAAGAGGTTACAGCTGGGGAAGAGGCGCAGATACTTCAATTCAGGTCTACGCTAGAGGCAGACAACACACACTACTTATATAGAGAGCGCCACGGCCTCGAATGCGTGAGCAGGGATCTGATCATCACTAATGGTTGGAGAGGTATAACATGCACGAGGATACTCGAGCGGCTGATTTCAGCCTCAAGTGCGGCTTGGGTAAGGATGAGGACGATTTGTGGGAGATGGTCAGCCTGGGGTGACCCCCTGATGCATTAGAGGACTCTCAGATGCAACCCAGCAACCCAGCTGCGCCCAGAGGACGGCCTATGATTGATGAGTCGGAGCAGCTTGGTTCTGACGTGAGCAGACCTTAGCGTAGCGACGGTACATCCGAAAACCGACTGGGGGCCAAAAGCTGCAAAGCAATGGGCTCGTCAACCCCCGTGGTAATTCGTGATTCGTGAGATTAGCTCGGCCCGGGGGGGGCCATTTGGAGAGACGCTGGATCGTCTTGGCAAGGGCGTTTTTGTTGGCCCACAAGGCTGGACTGGCTTGGTCCTGGGGATGATTAGTTATAAATGAGCTGGCCCTCCCCAAGCTTGGTGTGTAGCTCAAGTCCCGAGGACCGGCGGGGAGGGGGCGAATGGCAAAAGTTCCATATCGTGTTAGGTAGAGTCGCAGCAAATCTTGGCTGATTGAGGAAGCAATTTTCGTTGCTGTCGCTTAGTTCTTCATGCTTTGCTATTCTTGGACCGGGGATATCGTACGGATTTACGAAAATTATCCGCGTCAATTCTGACTTGTCACATTGTAAACTGCGTCTTTTGATGAATTGGTTGCATCTTCAATTGACCATGGAGATCGACAATGGCTTCCTTTCTTCAACGCCACAGACGAAGATGGTGACACTCACAAAAAGCAGATCCCGTTTGAGCGCAACGCCTCCTCCTCCCACGACAACTTGGTTTCCTCCAGCTGAGTCGCTAGCGCAGACAACGACATGAAGCTATCAAGGATGATCGATGGGTCTTGGTTTCACCGCTTCACGCCTCGGAGCCGACCCTACTCCTCCTCCTCTCGTCCTCGAAAGATCCAGCCTGGTTAGGAAGTCAGGTGAAACGATAGACTGGGACTTGGACCCGTTCTCGTAGGGCTGGACTTTTAAGTGGGGCCTTCCTGCAGGTCATGCTGATCACGTGTCTTGGCGACAGGCGAATGCCGAATGCATCACGATTATGCATTTAGTGAGGAGTCGCAGCAAATGAAGCGCTTAATCTCGGCGCGTCTAACGCGTCTCCCTGACTGACTCCATTGATTTACGATGTGCATGGCCGTTGTTTGGCGCATGCGACTTGACAGTTCAGCATGATGCGATGCTAGAGTTTGATTCGTACTTTCCTTGATAGTAGTATCTGCCTGCTCAAACTATAATACGATGGACCTCTCCGTTACTCCGACCGGCCGAAAACGAGCCCACATCGAAGCCGACGATCCAGTCCCGACTCCTTCAACCCTCAAGAGGCGCCGCCTTGACGATCTATCCGCCCAATCCCCATCGACCCCCAAAGCCCTTAATGCTATCAACGCGGCGATAGCAAACGGCCAGAATGCATGGCCGCCGGTGGATGAGAATATGGACATGACGGGCCTCGGCAAGCAACCTGGGGCTCTTCCACCGTCACAAACAACGCCCCAGCCTGCACCGGGCTCTGCTTTTCGTCCAGCAATTAAGCTTTCTGCTCTCAAGGGCACGATATGGGATACTGGGGAGGAGCGTCGCCCTGTTCTGCCAAAGAAGGTTGGCCCTGGCCGGCCCAGGAAGACAGCCACACCGAAGAAGCCTGCAGCTCCAAAGGGCAGGGGGCGGAAGCGAAAAACACAAGATACGGCCGAAGAGACGAATAAGGATGGGGAGAAAACAGTGCAGCGAGAGTCCACTGACGAGCTATCTGCTGTGCCGGACGGATTGCTGTCAGCCTCCAAGCCGACACCCAAGGGAATCCTGACCCCTTCGAAGAAGAGGGGACCTCGCGCTCGAAAGAGCGTCACATTCGGGGCAGGCCACGACGCAAATGGCGAGGTCTTCTTTGAGGATCTGCCAAAGAAGCCGCGGACGCCGCGCAAGACGGCCAAGTCGGAAGCAGACGAGATTGTGTGCGCCATCTGCCTGAAGCCCGACTCCAAGGCGCCGAACCAGATCATCCTCTGCGACATTTGCGATTTTGCGGTTCATCAGGAGTGCTACGGTGTGCCCGAGATTCCAGAGGGGGATTGGCTCTGCAAGTCGTGTGCTCAGGAGGATGTGCTCAAGACGCCCAAGAAGGTTGGGGAGGTGAACATCCCGACTATTACAATAGCAGCAGAGGTGCCTCAGATTCCGAATCTGGAGCAGCATGTCAGATCACTGCAGAGAGTCCTCCTGGATCGATGCACCGGGCGGAGACGGTTGCAATTGGCTGGGCAGCTGGAGGCAGAGGAGAAGGTCAACCAGCTTGTCGAACAGACTGTGGTTGCTGGCGAGGGTAACTCGATGCTTCTGATTGGGGCCAGGGGCTGTGGAAAGACTACGGTAAGGTATCGCTCGCCTTTGACGTCACTCAGTCGACTAACTCTCGACAGCTTCTTGAAAAGGTCATTGCAGATATAACACAAGAGCACAAGAACGACTTCCACGTGGTCAGGTTGAACGGTTTCATCCACACAGATGACAAGCTTGCACTCAAAGAAATATGGCGGCAGCTTGGCAAGGAGATGCAGGTCGAAGATGACTTGGTAAACAGGGTGAGTACAGTCTTCGCTTCCTATGCCTATCCCAACTCACGCCTCTAGACCAACTACGCCGACACTATGGCGTCCCTGCTCGCGCTCCTGTCGCATCCGTCTGAAATCATCGGCACAGACGAAGGTGTCACGTCGCAGTCGATTGTCTTTGTCATTGACGAGTTCGACATGTTTGCCTCTCACCCTCGACAAACATTATTGTACAACTTGTTCGATATCGCACAGTCGCGAAAGGCGCCCATCGCGGTGGTGGGCTGTACGACTCGGCTGGATGTTGTGGAAATGCTCGAGAAGCGAGTCAAGAGTCGATTCAGCCATCGATACGCTTACCTCTCCATGCCCAAGTCGCTGCCAGCGTATTGGCAAGTGTGCAGGCAGGGTCTGGCAGTGGACAGCGACGAGGCTGAGAAGGAGGGCATCAATACCTATCTTGAAGGGCACGCCGAGTTCCAGCAGTATTGGAACCAGAAGATCGAGGCAAGCAAAACCCCCTTTGACCGAGACCAGGTATACTGACCAGCTATGTAGGGGTTGTACAGGGAGCGGTCATTCCAAGATCTGCTCCAGTACCACTATTACACGACCAAATCGGCTTCAGCGTTCCTTACCGAATGGATCCTACCCTTGTCGGCTCTCTCGGCGAGCGACGTGACGCTCAAGATACCTGCTCTGCGGGGCGAGGTTGAGTCTCTAACACCTCCCGACAACCGACTGCACCTCCTATCTACGTTATCAGAACTGGACCTGGGACTGCTCATCGCGGCAGCACGACTGGACATTGTGGCACACACAGACACGGTCAACCTCGCGATGGCGTACGACGAGTACAGCTCCTTGATGGGGAAGCAGCGGGTACACTCGGCGACAGCAGGAATGATGGCCTTGGGCGGCGGAGTCCGAGTCTGGAGTCGTGGAGTTGCAGGTATCGCGTGGGAACGTCTCATCTCGCTCGGGCTGCTGGTGCCTGCTGGCATAGGGGGCGCAAGGACCCTCGGCCATGGAGGATTGGAGGGTAAGATGTGGAAGGTGGATGTGGCACTGGAGGAGATACCAGCAGCAGTGAAGCTGAGCACTGTATTGGCGAGATGGTGTAGAGAGATTTAGAAGGGTGATGTGTGATTAGACGCCCAAGCTGTATGCGAACACGAGGCGTTTCTGTACTGCTTTGTCGTGAGCAGTATCCAAGGACCGCGAATAGATATATAAAGTAATTAAAAGATGTCAAGAACTTTTGGTTGCTTTATTATTGCTTGGAAGTATCTTCCGTCCCGTTGCTTTCCAGTAGAGGGAGCTTATAGAAGGTAGCCTCAACCGACAAAGGAGATTATTCAGTGTGTAACTAAGTATTTTAAGGAAGTCAATCCCAGATTTTTTAACATTTTACTCTTTTTGTCATATTCCATAGCCAGTACCCGCCTAAACTTTGTCGTATTCTTTCAAACGGCCGCGTTTTTGCTTGGGAATTCGTCTAAGACTTGATCAGCATTCCATATATAGCAATATAGTCTTGATACTCACCGTTGACTTGCAACAGACTCATGGGTCACCTCTCACCAGTCCGTCAGACCCAGGCCCCTTCGTCTCGCATCAAGAGGCTCGTCAAACATGCCCGCCTCGAGCGTACCGAGGATCTCCATCTCTGACGTCGACTGCCGACGGGGGAATATGAGGCTTCCCCAGAATCCCGCAGTGGGGACGGGGACGGTGAAGATTCTGAGTGATAGGCCGAGCATTGTGTGTGTGTGTGTTTGGATGCTGGCTTTTGGAGGAGGATGTTGTAATGTGATGCTTTTGATAAAGAGTGAATGGTATTTGAGAGAGTGTTTATATTTAGAGGTATCACGGACGTCGCCAAAAAGACCTCACGGCACGTCTGTATACTTATACCCATCCACGCCCGGCCTCCCCACGTTTTTGAAGCCAGGTGTTCTGTTCCCCGGAACCAAGCCGCCTCCCGTGATGCCGTATGCGTCGACAGGAAAGGGGGAGGGGGCCAAAAAAGAGCAGAGCACAAACCTCGAGCGAGTGATAAAGATGAAAGTCAAAAGCTTTAAGGCTGAGATGGCGCCAGCGCCTCGCGGAGGTCGCGATCTCGGTGGCTTGATGGCGCTGGAATGCGGATTTTCAGGGGGGCGTGGAGGAAGTGGTTCAGGAGGAGAGTCACAAATGCGACACTAGTAACTTGATGCAGATCTTGTGCTTCTTTTGATGAGCCTCTGGGGGATTTTGATCATCTACGTTATGTGACGAGATATGGCGGCGGCGCGAGTCAAAGGCAGAGGGAGGGAATAGCATCCATCAGGTGCTTGAGAAGTCGGCACGCAGCCAAGCTGGCAGGGTAAGTTACCTTCCTTGTCCTAACCACAAGCTGTCTTCATTGTCCTTGGTCATGGAAAGCGAGCCTCGTGTTTGGGAATGGCTATGCAGCTCCCGGGATATATACCAAGTCCAGAATGTCATGTATTCCTTTGCTCTCAGCTTTAAATTACATAGCCCTACCTTTGCCCAAAGTCTAACTAATCTTGGTCTTTGCCATTTTAAAGCAAAGGATACAACGACGAGTCTAGACGACACAACTTTGAGCAAGCAAGTAGGGCACTGGTTCAGCTAGTGGATTCAACTCGGGTGTTTGGGAGAGATACCCTCAAATCTAGCATCACAAAATCATCCCTTCCAAACGCCGTCATTCCTCTCATTGTCCATACAACAGGTAGTTAGCATTAAGCATTCATGTCCCAATCCATCCCGAGCATCCAACGTGATCAAGTTCATGTCTCATCTCATTCCACAACCAACCCCTCCAGCACCCGCATCGCCTTAGTGCCCTCACTCTCGAACTGATTGACTATCGACTCGCACTCGTGCTTTAGCTTGTTCTCGGCCTCTGCAGCATTGTGGTAGATCCACTCCTGCACCGTCATCTGCTTCTCGGGCGACGTCAAACTCTGGCCCTGCTTCAAAAATCGATCCGCGCCATTCTCCTTGTCTGTGTTGGTCCGCGGTGACCCAAAAACGGCATCGAGGTCCAGTTCGTTCCATGGCGTTGTGCTACGCAGACCGGCGATCACGTTGCGCTTGGACGGCGAGCCACGTGTGGGAGTTGAAACAGCTAGCGCGAGGGTAACTCGCTTAGGGTTAGCGCTGGCTGCAGGCTTTGACGACGGCGGCTGGTTCTCAGCGTCAGAGGATTGGGGAGACTGAGACGGTGAGATGGCTGCTTGTCGAGCGGATGGCGCAGGGGAGATGATTCGTCCCGGCGTCGAGGGAGGGTTCGCCAGGTGAGCAGAGCTGGGAGGTGGCGATGATGCCATGTTCCGTGCAGAGGGCGATGGTCGCGCCGATTCAAACGACACCACGCGAGCGGCGGCATGCTCTCCCTTTTGCTCCTGGGCCGAGTACACTTCAACGTCATCTTGCACATCTTCTTCTGATCGCTGTGTCGATGGCTGCGCTGCCTCCTCGGCCTCTACCGACTTTTGAGCCTCCAGTGACTTCTTAGAGGGACGGCCTCGGCCTCGCTTGGCCGGGGCACCGCTCGAATGGCTTTCTTCAGCGTCGATAGACGGGCGGGATGCCAATGATGCTTTAGAAGGACGGCCACGACCACGCTTAACCGGGGGCTCATCCGGGGTCTCAACTGGTGTTTGAGTTGGGGCTTCGACAAGCTCCAGCTCATCGGCGGACGCTTGAGAGACGAGTGACGCCTTGGAGGGCCGTCCGCGACCTCGCTTGCCCGCCGCGCTCGAGCGAGCAGCCGCCGACTTCTTGACAACTGTATCCGTGCTGACCACGCTTTCCTCATGAGCCAGCTCTTCCGCCTCTGGTTCCCATTGTGGTGTGGTAGACTCCTCGGGAATTTCCTCAGGCTGAGGGGTTTCTTCAGGAACCGTGTGATCTTCTTCAACAGGCTGCACCGCGGCCTTGCCCTTTTTCGACTTGGCCTGTTTAGAAACCTTTCGAGTTCCGGCCTTTCGACCCTTCTTCGGAACATGCAGCTCCTGAGGCTCAGACTCGGGCTCTGGTTCGACCTCTGGTTCGACCTCGGGCTCGACCTCGGGCTCGGGCTCTGGTTCGTGTTCTGACTCATGTTCAGGCTCCTGCTCAGGCTCCTGCCTTGGCTCGTCGACTTCCATTTCGGCTTGCAGAGCCCGGAGCTCATCGTCAACCTCGGCATCATCCACCTCAGCTGGTTCAGGGTTGAACATGGCATAATCCTGTGATTGATCGGCATTGGCTTTCGAGGCCTTGGCCCCCTTCTTCTTGGCCTTTAACCTCTCGGAATCGGAATCAAGTGTGATCTCTTCATCCTCGGTCAGTTGCCTCTCCAGGTCTGCCTCCAGCTGACGCTCAATCTCATCATCGTCTGGGAAGGTTCCGGGTGTTGTTCCGTAGGCGGGCATAGACACCTCGGAGGCAACGGAAGTCGTAGAAACTGTGCGTGTGGACTTGGTGGCCTTCTTCTTTCGCCCGCCCTTCTTGGGGGCAGGGGCTTCAGCCATCTCCATATCCTCCTCTTGTTCCAAGGTCGAATCGTGTACGGCGACGCTGCCACGGGTTCGTGTTGCGCGTTTCTTCGCAGCGGGAGCTTCTGAGATGGCCATGCTGGTATCCTCAATCGCCGTGCTATCTCGCTTCTTGCCCCGAGAAGGCTTAGGTGGCGCCTCCTCCTGAATCGATGCTTCCACCTCTTCAACAGGCGCTTCCTTCTTGGCCTTTGTCTTTCGTCCCTTGGTAGTGGCAGCCTTTCGAGTTTTTGTCTTCTTGCCACCTTGTGTCGAGCCGGTAGTAAGGACGCTGTCTTCAGGGCCGGCGATCGATTCGTTAAGAGATGGCGCTTCCGACGTGGCCGTAGCGACAGATTGAACAGATAAGCGCGAAGCCTTGGATGCGCGCCCAGCTTTGGTCTTTGCCGGTTTCTTTATGTTCTGTGCTTCGTCCACCAAGATGAAGAAAGGGCAGTCGGGGGATCGGTTGAAGTGCTCGTCGCTGCGCACATGTTAGCTACCAGGATAAACGAGAATTGGTGGGAATGGGACACTCACAGTGGCTTGTCGCCAGGCTCCCATCCGTCAAGGGCAAGCTGGCAGTATGCGCATGTTGCCATGTCGTCCGAGTCCTCAGTCGGTGTGTATTTCCATCCAGCGTCTATCAGTTGCTTGGTTTTGCACTTCCAGCCCTTCTTGGAGTCGTGTGGCCATCTTCCAGCAAAGGTAGCTTTCCTGGCCTCCTTCATGTATGGTTGGTTTGGGTCTTCTTGCGCATAGTCTCCCACCTCGGCCTCAATCGCGGCGACAACGGCCCAGCCGCATTCGGGGGCATGTGTAAGGTGTTCTAGGAGGGGGTCGTCGAAAGCCTCCCAGCCGTCAAGGCCCTTGTGGCATAGGAAGCAGTTGACATTGTCGGGGCTCTGTGCAGTAGGGTTAAAGAATAGTCCAGCGCGAGCGAGCTATTCGGCATATTAGCATTGATTTATGTCGCGGCGCAGAACAGTACATACACTCGCGGCTGAGATGTTCTTGTGCGGCCAAGCGGGAGCCTTTGTGCCTCTGCCGCTAGCAGTAGACCCTCGCTTTTTTGCACTCTTGTGAAAAGAAGCCAGACGGCTCTCGTATGTGATGTATTGGTCGGTAATGTCGTCGAAAGACATGATTGCGATGATGCGACGCGTCGAATCGCGGTTGGTTGAGGGTATCTGCAGTCAAGGCGCGAAGCGATGAGGGCGTAAGGAACCACGAGGCACGACGGCTATGAGGGAGGAAAAATCCAGGAAAAATTAGTGAGCATTTCAGTGTTAAAGAATCGTCTGAAAATAGCGCTGTGCGTCGCGTAGGAAGCTCGAGGGGATGTCGAATTGCGATGAACGGGAAGAGGGTTGTTTGGAAGGAATATTGATTGATGGTCGCAGCAAGAGGCCCGCTGTGGCCCAGTACTGTATGGCTCTGGGTGGGTCCAGGCGCGTTTGTTTACATTGGTGGGTCAGCCAAGTCTGTGACCCCAGAGATCCAAACAACCCGATCACCAATAGAATATTTGGGACTATTCAAAGCGCCTAGAGTGAGGGTATTGATTAGTCTGCAATACTGCAATACAAAGGCTGCAGACGCTCTGTGTTTTGTGTTTTTTTGATAGAATAGAAACCATTGTCTGGTGCGACAGGCTGGCTTCTCGGCTATCCGGGTCACTTTCTAAGAGGAACCATGCCAACCTTTGTGCTTGTGTGTCTGGTATTGACTAGCAAATAACTACGTGTTCCTTGATCTTGATACTCTGGCATCTACAGTTTCCCAGCTGCTTTCAGTCCTCGCTCGCCATCCACCAAGATGCACCAGCCTTCATGACCCCGGCCGCCATCCCCGGCAACAACTGCGTGGAATGTCCCTTGCTCGTTGGCAAACTTGAGGACGTCATCGTCAAAGCTCCCAGGTTGCAACCACACGGACGGGATACCCAGCTCCTTTGCCTCCTGGAGCACCTTGAGAGTCGCCGAAGGAGGAGTGATGACTGAGATGGACGTCTGCTTGGGGTCGGGCAGCGCCGTGACGCTGGAGACTGTGGGATATTCCTTTTCTAGAGCAGAAATAGTTGCCGACCCCGGGTTGATGGGAATGACTGGCAAGTCATGATAGAGATACCAGGTAAAGACTATTAAAACTGTTAGTCGACACGACAAGGCTTTCACGAGATCTTGACATGGATCGGACCTCGGTGGCCGAACTTGGCGGGGTTTGAGCTGGCGCCAACCACCGCAAAGGCAGACGACGCAAAGAACTTGCGAACAGTGGCTTCAGTTGTCATTTTCAATTGATGGAGGTATTTGGTTAGCGGTATCGGTTCTTTGACTGTTTCAGGATTGTCAATCAAAGGCGCAAGAGTTCTGGGGAAGAAGGTTCCCTTATCACCGAAGCGGGGCTGCGGCAAGTCGCCATTCACCGATCACTCCATCTTAAGCACGGAGTACTGGCGTCACATTGGAAGCGAAGCCGCCGTTGCGAATTATAAATCATCTCATTCTGCTTGTGCGTCTTTTCTTGTTCTTGAACAACTCTCAAAGTACCTAACCTCGTTCAACAAGCCATCGTGACCATAACAATGTCCGTATTTGGGTAAGTCATCTTGGTCGAGTGAAGGCATCTCCTAGGAGAATGCGGAACTGACGCCACGACAGGAGGGCAACATTCTCTGCTGCAGGGTACGCCGCAGCCAGGCCCACGTATCCTGCAAGTCTGTTCAAAACAATTCTGGGGTATTACAATCATGAGGATCCTCATGGTACTCTGTTGGACTTGGGTTGTGGCCATGGGATCGCGGCGAGAGAGCTGAGCCCCCGCTTTGCTAGAGCCATCGCCATTGACCCGAGTGCTGGCATGGTCCAGCAAGCAATGCAATCTAACACCCAGAACTCCAAGATCTCGTTCCGCCAGGGGAGCTCCGAGGACTTGTCTTTTCTCCCCAAACACTCGGTAGACTTGGTTGTGTCAGGCCAAGCAGCGCATTGGTTCGACTACACCAAGGCCTGGCCAGAGTTATCCAGGGTAGTCAAGTCAGGCGGCTCACTGGCCTTTTGGGGGTACAAGGACAACATCATCGTTGGACACCCGCGAGCCAACGAGATATTTGATAGGTTCTGCTACGGTGACGGAGATGTTGTGTCACCCGGGCTGGAGGGGATGAACCGGTACTGGGAGCGTCCCGGGCGAGACATTCTCCGGAACCTGTTAGTGGAGGTCAAGCCCCCTGAGTCGGAGTGGGAGAACATCAAGCGAATCGCCTACAACGTTGACAAGGACACGACCGATGTCGCAGGGCCGGAGACGGCTTGGATGAGGAAGAAGATCAACCTCGGGCAGTTTGAGGCTTATGTGCGGACTTTCAGTTCGTACCGGGGCTGGATGGATGCGCACCCGGACAAGAAGAGCCGCGCCGAAGGTGGCGAGGGAGACATTGCAGACCTTTTGCTTGATCGCATCTTGGAGGCGGAACCTGAGTGGAAGGAACAGGGTGATCGCTGGAGAGATATCGAGGTCGAATCCGTCTGGGGCACATACATTCTTCTGGCGACGAGGAAGTGAAGGTGAAGACGGTGAGACCTCCTCCGTATTCCGCCAAGACTTGATGAAAGCGATCGACAGCCACGCAAAAGTCATTTATGCAAATGCAATGGCCTCCAAGCCCATTTTTACACATAGAGACCAATCTGTTTGATAAGAGCGATGCATATTTACCCAAGTTTCAATAGTTTCACCGCCTCCATTGGCTAGCAGATGAGCGACAATATTAAGCAGACATCATGCATCGTTGAGCAGACACATACAGTGCTCTGTATGATCTAATGCTCCATTTATTCTGTCACTCTGGCTGGCTTCGGTTGGGCAACCAGCCTGGACCGTGGGCTGACACGGTTGCCCCGTCAGTCCCAGGCAAAAGGACAGCAGGGAGGCCAAGGCGTGAATTGAAATGCACGACGAGTGCAAGCCTGGCCCTCTTTTCTTGTTTCTTCATCCTTCAACACCACTTGACCATTCTCAAAAAATCATCACCAAGCATTTATTTTGCAGTCACTTCTCCTGCAATCTACCCGTCTGTGTCACCAGACACCAGCTCATCAGCCGCACACACCCAAACCCAAAATGGTGAGTCCCAGTTGCCCCGGACACCCCTTTCTCGATGGCGTAAACAACCCACCCCGCCCTCTGATTCGACAGTCGGCCGCCCGAACAGCTGGAAAGTTGGGTTTGCATCATTTCGCGCGAAACAAACAGTCTCGGACTCTCTGCAACCTTCATCTTTCCACATCTCTCCGCACCTCCTGAATCGCAATCGCAGCACTCTGCAGCGCATCACAAGCAATCATGTCTTCTAACAAGTTCGACTCTCAGGCTTCGACCAACTACAAGGAGGCTTTTGCCCTGTTCGACAAGCGCGGCAATGGCCGTGTCTCCCTCGAGAGCCTGGGCGATCTTCTCCGTGCCTGTGGCCAGAACCCCACCCTCTCCGAGATCCAGGACCTCGAGAAGAACATTGGTGGTGACTGTGAGTATTTGTTTTGATACTGGATTCTTTAGGGCGCATACTGACTCTATGCGCACAGTCGATTTCGAGACCTTCCAGCGTGTTTTGAACCGCCCCGGCGGCTTCCGCGACCCAGGCGAGCCTGAAGAATACTGCCGCGGTTTCCAGGTGTTTGACAAAGACATGACGGGCTTCATTGGCGTTGGTCAGCTCAAGTACATCCTTACAAACCTCGGCGAGAAGATGACAGATGAGGAGGTGGACGAGCTCCTCAAGGCTGTCGACACCAGCTCAGGCCAGGTCAACTATACTGGTACGTTCTCTGCACTTTCGCCTTCGCTTTTGTAACACATAACTGACTGATGTGATTCCAGATCTCGTGCGAACCATCCTCGCCAACTAGGCGGGCAACAAGACAATGGGCGGATCAGTTAATGCATCTACGTGGAAGGGCCGGCGTTTGCTTGTTTGATTATGGAATTGGATTCGGCTATGGATACGCCGAAATGATGAATTACCGCTGCGCCTTTGGCGGAGCACCCGCATGTATGGAATTCTGGTAGATACTTTGGGGGCGAGCAGGAGTCTAGAATTGATGCTCTTGTGTCTCTTGATTGCGAGTCTTGAGGGTGATGCTCTTCGGAAGGTGTTTCACCATGATCAGGGGCGTAATGAAGTGCAGAGAGGTCCACTGGCACATCCGCCTCAGCATCAATTGATTGTTTACTTTCTCGCATAATATTGCAGGCCTCCAATCAAAACCATGGCTCATGCGCCCTCAATTTGCTGGAATGTCCCGTCTGCGCCCTGATCATGATGCCCATGGCCGATCATACCGCCCCGCCACAACACCCGATTGCCCCGCGTTTGCCATTCGCTAGCGGCGGATTGAGGCAGGAGCTTCCCAGCTGCACCACGGAGCTCGCCCCATCTCCCTGCATCAACAACCCGACACCTTTGACGCCCTGCTAGACGCCTGATCAATACAGCTTCTGCCTATCTGGCCCCCTCTTTTGCCTCTTTCATCTTCCGACCTCAATTCCTGCAATCTATAAAGCCAACCGGCTGCCCAGCCAGAAACAACCCTCTTCTTGCCCTGTCCGCCAAGCTGGACAAGCGTGCTTCCCGAAAGCCCCTCCTCCTACTCTCCCTCTTCGTCCTCGTCCTCGCCGTTACTCTGGCTTCCTCAAGAGCCTTCTCCCGCCTCGGATCCCTCGTCAATCACTTCAGATTCCAGGCCGCGCGAGCTACCATCCCACAGAGACAGCTCATGACCAGCACCATGGTTCCCGACAAGTACCGTAACCCTCCGCAGGCGCCGCCGCTGTTCACCGCCACCCCCGAGTCGATTGCGGCCGACACGAAGAAGCTCTGCGACGTCACCAAGAACGTCTTGGACTCGGTGGCCGCCGATGTCCCCGCCGACAAGGGCACCTTTGCCAATGCTCTCGAGCCTATCCTGCTGGACGAGAACTTGGCTGCCACGAAGCGACGCATCTTGACCTTTTATCACCATGTTTCCACCAACAAGGACCTGCGAGATGCTTCCACCGAAGCGGAGAGGGTCTTCAATGACTTTGGCATCGAGTGCAACATGCGAGAGGACATCTTCAAGGTTGTCGACGCAGCCTACGGCAGCCGAGCTTCCCAGGATCTCAACAAGGAACAGCTGCATGTCCTCGAGAAGGAGCGACAAAAGTACATCCGAAACGGTCTACGTATTCCTGCCGGCGCCAAGCGGGACAGATTCAAGGAGATCCAGAAGCGTCTGAGCGAGCTCGAGATCCAGTGCCAGACCAACCTCAACGAGGAGAAGGGCGCTATCTGGTTCACGGCCGAAGAGCTTGAGGGTGTCCCTGCTGACGACATTGACATTGATTCTCTCGAGAAGGGGACCGGAGAGAACGAGGGAAAGGTGAAGCTTTCCTTCAAGTACAACCACTACTTTCCCCTCATCAAGCATGCCGCCAACGCCGACACTCGCCGCAAGTACACCATTGCGGAATCAAACAAGGTAATATTCGAGAACCACCCGTGAACATCGCATGTTCAAGCTAATGCTTTGTAGGCCAACATCAACGTGCCCTTGTTCCAGGAAGTCATCACCCTCCGAGACGAGGCTGCCCGGCTCCTCGGATATGAAAACCACGCCAGTCTCCGGATTGAGGAGAAGATGGCCAAGGGCCCTGAGGCTGTTAGATCCTTCCTGGATGACCTTCGAAGCCGGCTGACCGAGGGTGGAGCAAAGGAGATCAACAGCCTCTTGGAGTATAAGAAGAAGGACTATGAAGAGCGCGGTCTCCCAGCTGACGACAGCTTCTACATGTGGGACACATCCTTCTACTCGCGTATTCAAAAGGAAAAGGAATACAGCGTCGACGAGACCAAGATCTCCCAGTACTTCCCCGTCGAGTCGACATTTGCCGGCATGCTCAAGATTTTCGAGGAAATCTTTGGCTTCGTTTTCGTTGAGCTCAAGCCCGATGAGCGAGCCCGGCTCAGCCCTACTGGCAAGGCCGAGGACATTGTGTGGCACGAGGATGTCTTGATCTACAGTGTGTGGGACGACGAGGCTTCGGGCAGCAACTTCTGTGGCTACCTGTACCTGGATCTGCATCCCCGTGATAACAAGTATGGCCACAATGCCAACTTTAACCTCGAGCCAGGCTACGTCACCGAGGATGGCAAGAAGCACTACCCCGTTACTGCTCTTGTCTGCAACTTTAGCAAGCCATCGCCCAAGAAGCCCTCGTTGCTCAAGCATCACGAGGTTGTGACCCTGTTCCATGAGCTGGGTCACGGCATCCACGACTTGGCTGGACGCACCCGTTACAGCTACTTCCATGGAACTTCTACCGTGCTGGACTTTGTCGAGGCACCTTCTCAGATGCTCGAGAACTGGTGCTGGACTCCCAGCGTGCTCAAGTCGCTGTCCAAGCACTGGGAGACCAACGAACAGATCCCCGACGAGCTGATTGAGAAGCTGGTTTCCACCAAGCGCCTCAACTCAGCCATTGGCGCACTGGGTCAGCTGACCATCGGCATTTTCGACATGACTGTGCATACGCCCGAGTCTCACGAGGCGGTCAAGCAGCTGAAAGCTGGCCGGCTGTGGAACGAGCTCCGACACAACATCTCCGGAACCAAGGGCCCTGAAGACCTGGGACAAGGCCTGTAAGTATTCATCGTATAACCTTGACCAAGAGTCGCACGCTAACGGCGAGGCAGTGAATGGGGTAACCGACATGCTGGTATTGGCCACTTCATTGGCGGATACGACGCCGGCTACTATGGCTACCTCTACTCTGAGGTGTTCTCTCTCGATATGTTCCACTCGTTCTTTGCGAAGAACCCGATGGACCGCAAGGAAGGCCGCCGATATCGCCACACGGTTCTGGAGAGGGGTGGAAGCATTGACGAGATGGACTTTTTGAAGGAGTTCCTGGGTAGAGAGCCCAGCTCAGAGGCTTTCTACAAGGAGCTTGGACTTACGTCGTCTGCTTAAAGAAAGCGGCGTTTTTGTGCCGATGTTGGCAACATAGAAAAGAAAGAGAAAATCCATAGATACTCCGTCAACGATAAGAGTCATTCGGCGATGTAACCTGATTTGTCGATTCTTTGCGCACAAGCGTGTATCTTTTTGAGAAGTACGAGAAGGGGAGCATTGTATCTGGCAACAGTCGTCTACTGTATCTTCTAAGAATGTGGCGTTCTTGCAAGGTCTCCTTGTAACCACGAGCTTCGAATGCTGATTTCTAAAAAAAATAGCATTCTAGTAGTTGCAGGGCCGAGTTTGTTTGTATCAAGGTGCTGTTTAACAACAAGATGAATGCCATATCCAAATGCTTGTTGGCAGCTAGGAGAATCCAATCAGCCGGTCTGATTTGAAGTGCGGCCCGCAAACATATCAGTTGTAAAAGCTAGTCTAGTTGTGTATTGTGGTTATCTTGTAGTTTGTAGAAACTAGTCTTCTGGCTTTTCTCCGAGTTGGTATGGTAAATCATCGCACACAGTAAATCCCGACCAAAATACATCACAGGTCATACATGTTACAAGCTCCTTGACTCCATCCCCCTTTACAGGCTCGTCGATCGTTTTCCAGGCGCCTCACCCATTCTCCGCAACTCGACATCGCTCCCGGACTCGGTGTCGTCTAGGAAACTCTCGCCGCCTCTTCCTGCCGGCTCCTGCGAGGTCTCCGCGACTGTCCCATCCACCCCGGTCTCTATCATCTCCTCCGAGCGCCCGGAGTAGCAGGCGCCCCTGACCCACTCCCTGAGAGGCCTCGCGCTCGTCACAAAGAAGATGACGGCGTTCCAGAGACCCTGGAGCGGGAGGACAGCTGCCGTGGCGACGTGGTACTCGTAGGGAGAGGTGCCGACCAGCCAGCTGTGGATGCGGTTCAAACTGCTCGGGATCCAAGTCACCAGCACACTAAGGGCGAAAAGGAAACTAGTACGCAGATAGGCGCGCTTGATGGGGTCCTCGACGACAAACTTGGACACGGTCTTGTTGGTCGCCGTCGTGAGGCGGCGGAACGGGGACGCCTGGTGGCTGCGGTTGTGGTTGCCGGCCTGGGACGTGACGGTGGAGAAGTACTGGCTCGGGGCCGTCTGGATCGGAGGAGGGAGCTCGTCGAAGGAGACGTGGGGGGTTGATTGTTGCATGTGGGCGGGACGAGGTTCGTTGGGGAGGGCGGATGTTGATGCTGTTGAGTGGACGACTTGGACTTCGGTGACGATGGTTCCGTAGAAGCAGTCTTGAGGTACCGAGAGGAAGTCGATGCGAGGCTAGGAGTGTGTTAGAGAGATTCGATAGGGATTGGGAATGATTGTCAAGTACCTGCTCTTGGACGCCGGCCTCTCTGCTCTTGGACGCCGAGAAACTCTTGAGTTGGTTTCGAGAGTGAAAGACGTGATATCCAACCAGGAAGTAAAAGATCAAAGACCCAACGATGCAAACCCAGATCAGCATGTAGTAGGTATAGATGCGAATGTTTTCCCAGTCCTGATTGACCCAGCACCAGATCTACACGAAGTCAGTCGAGGAGTGTCAGATGGTGCTATGTCGAGCACTCACAGTTGCCTGACCGTACACAAGTCCTCGGCCCGGGCTTCTAACCAGTAGCAACGAGAGAGCGATTATGAAAGGGCCACCGTAACATATGAGGCAGTATAGCCACCACCATCTGCGAAAGGCGTCGGGGCTGGTGCGGAAGAAGAAGACGAGAAAGACGTTGAATGCCATGGCGAGGGACCACCACGGATCAGACTGCATGAACCTATACGCACTGTAAGCAAGATGGAAACAAAATTGTCAAAGAGAGAACTGACATGTGGAAGAGGAAACTCTGCGCCTGACACAGCGGAGAAGCAACGCCCAGCTCGAGCCCGTCCATGGCGATGATGCTCGCGACACTGGCGCCGACGTTGGCGATGCTCGCAAACACGATGAAGGTGTTTTGGACGTTGCGCACCCGCGGGACGAGAGCGTAGGCGATGAAGATGAGGACCACGGACACGAGGCTGACGGAGCCCCCCGTGCGCTCCATGAGCACCAGCGCCCGGGTCTGTCCCAGCGTCAGGGCCTCTGCGCGGCCGGAGACCAACTTGTGCGTTGCCTCCGGCATGGTCGGCTGCCGAGGCTGTGTTGCTTCTTAGGAGGGTTTGTTGTTGTTTGATTAAAAGAGAATAGTGGTTATCGGTTTCTTGCGAGAAGAAGAAGAAGAAGCTTGAAGCAAGACAAGAGAAGAAAGAGGGAGTAGGGAGCGGGGAGGTTCCAGAGCAAGCGAGCTGTCTGCCCGTCTATCGTCTCTTGAGTAACTAACCGTCGCCGAGGGAAGGGAGGGAGGGACGACAAGATGAGAAGGGCTGTATGTAGGCTGCCGACTGGATCGGTCTCGGTGCGCCGTATCGCACAAAGGAAAAAGGGCCCTTGGTCGAGAGGAGGAGGAGAAGAGGCGAGGGAACCGACGCCGTGACACCTCAATGAGATGCACGTAGCCGTTGAGAATCCTTGACTAGAGACCAGGGGAGGAGGAGGAGGGGAGCATGGAACTGAGTGTCTTTTTAATCTGGCCCTGGGTTTCTCTCTCTTCCGTCTGTCGAGTCTTGGCTGCCAGTGACAAGGCAGTTCTCTCAACACTTTTTTTTTCTTCGAGGTCAAAGCCCAGCGATTACAGCCCGCCAGTGACAGCTAAGGAATATCTTTTACTCCCAAGCCATTGGAAAAAATCCAGGTTTAGAAACATCGGAACCTCGAGTATGCATAGGCTACCCCATCTCGTGGCTCTGAATAACGGTCTCGTCCTTCCCCCTCCGCAACGCCTCCTTTAACAACCAACAGTAAAAAAAGGCTTAATATTCCCCTCCCCCCTTTCATCGTAGATCGATAGGCTAATGCGCGGGATAGGTCCGCTCCTACCGCTCAACGACGTTTCTTGTTCATGCGTTGGCATGCACGGAAAAAGGCAAACAAGACTGACAGCCTCGACGAATAAACCGACTTGCACATTCTGGCCCTCGATCGACTTGGCATCTGGGATAGTATCCCAATGCACCAATGAGAGTTTGGCCCCCATTAGCAAACAACTGTCAAGCAGCCGTTTACATCACTACCAGGTCCTCGAAACTCTGCCGTCGAAGCTCCATACATACCCCCCCGGCGCCACGCCAAGAGGTTTGCTTTTTTGCGGTGAGGATGCGGCTTCCCGCACCGAGAAGATGGCTGGCTGGCAAAGATGCCCTGAATCTGAGCTCAGCTTCCTGCCTGCTTGCTTTCCATGTGGCTTATATCGACTGCACACACACGGAACAAAGACCTCCACACCAGACACGGCGCCGGCTTGCCGTCTAGGGGGGCGGCGGGCACTCAGTGTTACTATTTTCAGCCTTGAGCAACCTGGGGCTGGCTTGTTATGGTATACACACCCACAGGTCCAAGTAATGAGGCGTCCGTCACGAGACCCCATGCTTCGTTTCCCCCGCATTGTTTGCTAATGATTATCACCAGTTGTTGGTTGACCTCAGCCCTGCAAGTTGCTGCAGCATGGCGTCTTCTAGCCCTTCTAGAAACTTGGATCGAGTCTTGAGTTGTCACTTTAGACAGCACAGTCTGTCAATCTAATTCTCACATGAGGGAAATATGCACGCAGCCGTAAAGCTGAAAACAAGTCGTCTTGTAAGTCTTCAATTGGACCCCTTCAAGCCACTTCATAATCTAGCTAGGGATCCCTGCTCACAGTATCAAAACAGTTCCGTCTGTATACCTTACATGGATGCCTTTCCGCATCAAATCTCCCATAAGATACCTTACAGTGTGTAAAGGAAATCAGGTCGCTGGTCGCCCATCTCGTGGATCTCTTCCTCCGTCTTGCCCTCGATCAAGTGGTCACGCTCGCCGGCCAACCGCAGCCTGTTCTCCCGCGCAAGCATCAGGTACATGATGAGACTGCCTCCAAAGACACCGGCAAACATGAAGCCCAGGATCGTGCCGTGTCCCTCGTAGAAGCGAGGGGCGTTGATAAAGACGTTGCTGCTCACCACTCCGTTCAGGTTGCCCCAGCCAATGACAAATCCCAGAGTGATACCTCGCTTGTACACACCCTCAACGTTGTTGGCAACCCAACTGATGGTGATGGGAATGACAGGATAGATACCCAGGGCGCCCAGGAAGCATCCAGTGTACTGAACAGCCGGGTTCGTCGAGGCGACGAGCATGACAAAGCCCGCGAGTCCGACAGGGGCAGCGCACAGGTTGAAGATGCCTCGCTTGTTGATCCGATCCGAGTACATACCGACGCAGATGGTGACGACAGCAGCCAGGGCGTAGGGAGGCACACTGAGAAGCTGGTTCTTGATGACGGCCTCCTTGTTGGTGAAGGCCATGTTCTGGATGATGGTGGGCAGGAAGACGCTGAAGGAGTAGAGGGGCATCAGAGGACCCATGTAGATGAGCATGCCGCAGTACGTCTTCCAGTCAGTGAGAGACTGCCAGAGGTACTTCATCTTGAAATCTTCGTCCTTGGCAGAAGACTGCTGGTCAGAGGCGAGTCGGAAAATCACACGGCGACGCTCATCCTCGGTGAGAAACTTGGCCTCAGTAGGGAAGTCATGCACCATCCAGAAAGAAGCGATACCGATAAGGATAGTCAGGAGACCCTCGATGATGAAGATCCATGCCCAGCCGGCGATGCCAGAGATGCCATCCATCTTCTGAATACCAGCAGCCAGCAGGCCACCAAAGGAGCCAGCAAGAGCAGCGGCGGAGAAGAACCAGGCGGCACGGGCACCAAACTCGGAACGCTTGTACCAGCAGGAGAGGTAGTAGTTGATACCGGGGAAGAGGCCAGCCTCGGTGAGACCAAGGAACCATCGAGCAGCCATGAGACCGTCCCAGTTGTGAACAAAGCCCATGCCCAGCATGGCACAGCCCCACAGAACCCTGAACCCGGGGAGTCAGCGAGATGCATGCATACATATGCGACACTGTGTCGGCGCGGCTACTTACATGATGGCAGGGATGAAGATGGAAGGCTTGGACCACTTCAGGAGAACATTGGCGAGGGGCTCAAAGACGGCGTATGAGATGTAGAAGATGGTCAGGGTGGCGTTGAACTGCGACGTATCCATGTCTATGTCGTCGAGGAGGCCGGCGATTTTGGCGTTGCCGATGTTTGTTCGGTCCAGAAAGCATACAAGGTAGAGAAGGCAGAGCTATATCGAGTTAGTTGATACAATCAATCCATATCAGCTCTGATATCATACCCATGGAACAAGTTGTGTATCAATCTTTCGAAGTAGCTTCTTCTCCTGCAAATAGTTAGTACAGCTTATTTGCCATGTATCAATCAATTGTCACTCACAGCTTCCTTCTTCTCCTCCTCGGTCATGCCCGCATCGGGATCATTGACGAGATCGACCTCGTGAGTCGAGGCCTTCTCGTCAAAGGTTTCTTTCCGATCAATGTCGCTCATGGTGACAAGACTCCTCAGAAGATAATTCGAGGTATAGACCAAGCAAGATGCGAGGGGTAAAGAGAAGAAAAGAGCCGCGTCAAGATGTGGTGACGACGGATGGACAAGTAGAAGGGGGGAAAACGTGGGAGGAAGGAACTGATGGAGGACAAGGACGCAGCAGCCAGCCGAAAGGTGACTATTTCGGCAATGGGAAGGAAGGCCCGGTAGAGCAGGAGACAGAGAGAGAGAGAGGCTCAAAGATCTCGTCAAAGATGCGAGACAAGAATGGATGGATGAACCCCAGAAGGCGGGTGCAACAACGGGGAGCGAGGCGAAGGGGACGGGAATGTAATGGATGGATGTATAATGGAACAAGCAACAGGAGACAAGCTTGTCTTTAAGAGGAAGCAAGCAAGCAAGAAAGCAAGCAAGCAAGATACTTGTAGTAGAGGAGGAGGATGATGATCTTGTTCCTTTTTCAAAAAACCTGGGGCAAAAGAGGATCCCATAGCCCTTTAATAGTTAAATTGAGATTTCTCTCTGAGGCCTTTCACCCCTAGCAAGCACGATGACCTCGCTCCTCACTCCCCCGTCTGGGGGAATGCAACCCCGAGGGGAAGAGAGGGAAAAAAAATGAGGAGCAGGCCATATTGTGGAGATGCTGGCGCCCACGTTTTCTCGCCAAGGGTTGCCTCTTGGTGAGGAGGAGGGAGACTGGCTCTCTAGAGGAGTAGAGTACCTAGCAGAGAGGACCCTCGTCTCCAATATGGATGGGATGCTATTCCATGGATCCATCCATCCATCCGTCCGTCCGACAAGGCCCAGCCAACGAACCACGTTGAAGAAAGAATCCTCATTCTTCCCCAGTCGGAGAGAGGAGCAACTGGGGCAGCATGTCCCCCTGTCCCGCAGCCTCCCCGTTCGTTCGTTGGCGGGGGAAGGCCAGCAGAGATTTTGCTCTTCAGTCTCGGGGATCTGTCGATCTTGTCCCCTTCTTGCGGGGTTTGGGGTCACGGTGCATGTTGGGCGAGGGAGAGACGGGGGTACAGGGGATCCCGAACCCTTGCAACCCATCCTCTGGCACGTTTGGTGTACTGTATGTACCTAATGTGTGTATGTGGGCAAGTAGGATTTCGTCTATGGGGCCCGGCAGATGGGTCATGTAACGCTAGACATGCCATGGGTTCGTTTCCCTCTCCTCTCTTGGTCGTGCGGGCCACGCGAGATGGCGCCCTCCCTCCCATGTTGGGGGGGCCCTTCCCTTCCCTTCCCCTTGTGCCATGTGTGAGCCGTGACAGCTCGGGGAGGGACCGAGAATGTCAGCCCGAAGCGAAAGGAATATGCTTCTTTTTTGGGTCAAGAGTGATTGATTTGGAGGGTGCGGGCGGCTCCGTCATAGGCAGATCATGACAGCCAACGTGTTTCACGTACAAGTTTTCTCTCCAACTTTCTCTCTGTCTCTGTCTCTGTCTC
>JABFEX010000148.1:0-26953 GCA_013623515.1 Fusarium illudens
GGACACTTTGGGGACAAGGGGGGGGGAGACCGCCTGCCAGAATCGGGTAGAGGACCTGGGCAGACGAGGCACAGGAGAGCTGGGAAGAGGGCGGCAGAAAAACCAGGGAGTTGCTTGCCGCTTTTACTGATTGGCTCGTGGCGGCCGTAGCGCAGGTAGTGCGCTGGCCAGGTTCCTCTCAGCGGGTTGCTCCCAGTGGTTGCAGTGGACGGTTCTAGCGGTGGCTGGGGGGTCCTGGGCTTGCCCACAGTCACCACCTTGGGGACTGTTGACTGGGGATGAGGACTGATTGGAATCTGCACCTACTCTTGTCTTGGTGGCGGTGATTGTGAGATGGCTTCTATCTTTGATGTTGCCAACAGCCTCGCATATACTCGTCGTTCCGAAACCTCAACGGCCCGCCTCCCGTGGCCGGCTCAGGGTTTTTATCCCTGATGCACGAGGTGACGTCGTCAGCACAAACTCGCATCCACCGCCACGCGGGCTGGACGTCGACGCCAGCTAGGGAACTTTTTAATGCTGCAGCCTTTGAGGCTTCTCTCTACCTTTCTTGGCTTCTCTCCCGGCGAGCCACGCGGAGCCTCCATGCGCCCTTTCAGCAGCCCGGCCATTTGCACACGGACGATTTAGCCTCCTCCATACCTACCTCGTCCGTCTCGTCAAGGAACATGCCAGCCAGCCTCGATCAGGCATCCGGGGAAAGATTGCCATGGTACCATACTTGGCCATCAACACCGACTCAGCACGGGTCAGCCCCAGCCACCGCAGCCTTGAGCATCATCTCAAGCCTTGTGCAGATGGATTCCATCAGATATCAACACTCGACTGGATACAGCACCGAAAAGGAGGCTGGACTCGGCAGGCCAGATTGGAATCGGTTACCGGAGAGCTTCCAGTTTCCGCGTTCCCACTCCATAATTAGCACAAGCGGCTAATTAACTGCAACCGCTCCTGGTCCTCCTCCTCCTCCAGGCCCCAGTTACGCGGAGGCAGCTGTCTTTCTAATCCATACCTACCTACCAACTGATATCTCCGCTGACGAACTACAAGCCACCCGAAGAGAACGCTGAAGACGCGTGGATCTCGCCGTTTAGCTAATAAGCTCACCCACCCGTTCCGACTGGCTCGAGCAGGCAGCCGAATTCCACTCCTGGGGACTGATGCCGGTGCTCTCTCCTGCGGACAACCACAGATTGCGCGCCTCCTATTTCCCAAGTCCATCCGATCGATGCCTCCCTCCCTCATCGTGGCGGACTTCCGCTTATCTTGGGACCTCTCGCATCATTGTCCGCCTAATTGAGCTCCCAACCTTTGCCTCGCGTGCCGCCTGTTGCTCTGGGACGGCCTGTGCGTGATCTCATCTCTGCAAACAGCTTCACCGTCGTTCCATTGCCTCCTGAGCTAGAAGCCCTTTCGCCTTCTCTTGAGGCCCAACAAATTCCATTCCTCAATCCGACCCCTGCATTGTCCCCCCTGACCCAGCCAACCGGGGAAACCCATCCTGCTGGTGGCCAGTCAGCTAGGCCAGAGGACGGAATAGCTTCGCTCCTAGACAACGGTAACTCCGCTGGCCTCGGCGTCCCCTTGAGGATGCGACAATTCCCACCAGGCTGCATTTGTCCTCCACGGCTAGGACTGTCTATCAGCTGCAGCCTTGGGAACCCTTTCGTATTTTCCAGGCAGATGAATTACTACCTATGCGCTACGCGATAGACGCGCGTCAACCCAGCCACCTACAGTCCATGGAATCCGTCGAGGGTTGTGTGCGTCTCTGAGGTTGTATTTGCCCTCGCTTCTTTTTTTCCTCCTCTTGTGCTCTCGTTTTCGCTTTCAGCTCACTCGAGCTCGGGTGCAAAAGCAGCGATGAGGGGCAACATGACCAAGGTGGGGCAATTTGGCTGAGCTGGAGGGGGAGCTATGATGAAATCTTTCCCTGCCACGTTGGACCACTATCACCTGAATTGCGTTGACTCCCAAGACACTGAGAGTATGAGAGCCTTGGGAGCCTGAAAGTGGTCTTTGGGCAACACGTAGGATCTATCCTGAGCCTATTTCAGAACTCTACGGTGAAGATGCCAAGCCGAGGCATCCCACGCCGACCGGGGGCCGGAGAATCGAATCTTCCTGAATCAAGCATCTCCCGCCAACGCTAGTCCTTTTTAGGAATAGAGCCTTCTTGAAGATTCCAGAACGGGCAAATTCTAATCATCACTGTTGGTCAAGTTGAAAATCCCAGCCCAGATATTAAGCACCAAGAACTCTACATTTGCAAGCACAACTTTTCCAAAGGCACGAGCAAAGCAATCTACAATACATTATCAACAACATGGGTGACAAGCGCCTCAACGAGCTCCTCAAATGGAGCATCGAAAACTCCGACTCCTCCAAGGCCGACCCCGATGCCCCGCGGCCCGCCAGCGACCTCACCCCAGAGCTCATGGCCTCGCTCATGGGCGGCCCCTCGGACGCCGACCTCATGAAGGCCTCGATGGAGATCATCACCTCGGACGACTCCCAGCAGGTCACCCTCGACGACAAGCTCATCGCCTTTGACAACTTTGAGCAACTCATCGAGAACCTCGACAACGCAAACAACATTGCCAACCTCAGCCTGTGGACCCCGCTGCTCGACCAGCTCAAGCACGACGAGCGCGAGGTGCGCAAGATGGCCGCCTGGTGCGTCGGCACCGCCGTCCAGAACAACGAGCGCACGCAGGAGCGCCTGTTCGCCATGGGCGGCCTGCCCATGCTCGTGCACCTGGCGACCCACAACGACGAGCATGTCGACGTGCGACGCAAGGCCGTGTATGCCCTCAGCTCGGCGGTGCGCAACTACCAGCCCGCCATGGACGTCTTTTCCGAGGAGTTGACCAAGAAGGGTCACTCCACCGACAAGGTTGATGCTGCAAACATGGAGGCTGTCGACGAGGTCGTCAACGACCTGCGGGAGAAGATCAAGAAGGCATAAAGGGCGCCAGCTATATCCACACATGATGAACGACATGCATTTGGGACGGAGTTGAGGCGTTGAATTAAAGCATCTCGCGGACGGATAGAGGTGGATAGAGGAAAGGGAAGGCCGGAAAAGTTCAGAATAGTACGGGCAATTCAATACCGGATTTTGATGCCCTTATGATACATTTGTCTTGGTACATGGTCTATACTACATATCAACCATTGGAGATGATGCTTGCTTCCCAATTCCACACCCACCAAGGGCTCTTTTACTGTGACTTAATGTGTGGCCTTGCCATAGAAGGGCAAGCCCAAGGCCTCCAGGAGCAGACGGCCTTGCCTGTCCGAGGTTCCCGTCGTCTTGATGAAGATATCACAACCGGGCATCAGCCGTGCAGGGTACATCTAGATCCCAGTTAGTTCATAAGTCGGACCAGGCATTGCTCTCCAGACTTACATCGTAGTTGAACTCGATTTCAGGGAAGTACGCCATCCAAGTCGGACGCAGGCCAAACGCCAGGTTACCTGCGCTGTCACCCGTAGTCGCATTGATACCAGGCCAGTCCTTGATCTTAGGCAAGACCAGAGTGATAAGCTTGTCGAGGAACTCATAGGCCGCGCCACCACGGAGCGTCACCTTGCAACCAGTCTTGTCGTTCTTTCGGACACCCCACTGGACAACGCCGTGCTTGACACGGGTCACTTCGGGGAAGGCTCCCGAGATAGCCTGAACAACTGCTCGGCAAACATGAAGGTACTCCTTGTTCTGGGCACCGAGCGGGGCGAACGAGTTGATAGTGATAGCCTCGAGCTCGGGGATGTTGTGCCAGGCAACTGGGCGCTCGACTACGCCCAATCGTGAAGAGCCGCCACCACGAGGTCCTCGGCGAGGTCGGCCTTCATGGTAAGGCGAGGAGCCGTCCCATTCTCTCAAGTTACCCTTGTTGGAGACTGGTACCTCGGTGCCGGGAGGTGTGTGTTGGTATGTGAGGGTCATCAGATCTGGGGCAATCGTGCTGTCATAGGTGTGCTTTAGCCGGGGGAAGTTGAAAGGACCGGGGACGAAGTCTCGAGCAGTCGGATCGGAGGATAGCGGCATCTGAACGGGGTGGAGAGGTCCTCGGTAGTACTTGGGAGGGTGGTACTGATATCTATGGAGGGGCTCTTAGCACATGTTCTCGAGCCGCGGGGAGCAATTGGAGCACAAACCGGTTACCAGGAAGCTTCCTGTCCCTAGAGTTGTCCTTCTCCTTATCATTGAAGGCCTGGAGAGCCGCCTCATCGGGAGAGGCTGTCGCAAAGGACGATGCAGAGTCGAGGTCTGCAAGAGCGGATGAGGGCTTCTCGGCCTCTGTCGAGACGAACCGCCGCGCGCAGAGGGGGACAGTCCGCAGAGGAAGCTGTCTTCTCCCCAATGAGCTCGCCAAGCGAGCTCCTTCTCGGACCGTGGCCATGGTGTCGGGTTCGGGAAGATAGAATTGCTCGTCGACAGAGGTGGGAGTTTGTCGCGTGGATTGGAAATTTCCATCTAAGCGGCTAGCGGCAGTTGAGCCACAGGTGGCTTGACTTGTGAGCGGTGTGGCTGGTGCATACAACTGTGGCGTCGTCTCTTAAACCGACGCTGGTCAGGAAGGGCAATTGGTTTTTCTCCGATACGCGTATCTCTAGCCTATGATTGATCATCTCGCTTGTCAACTTTCTTCAGAGTTGAACAATGGTTCGACTCGAGCCCAAGGAGCTTTAGTCGCCCTCACCTTGCATCTTGAATGGGTTGTGACACCATGTGACTCAAATAATTTGATATCTCACTCTTGATCATCTCACCACCTTTCCAGATACCGATCTGCCCTCATTGACCCAGATCTAGGAACGAAAGAGAAATGCGGGCTCTGGATAGTCAGTCTACGAAGCCACCAATCGACTTGTTCTGGAGCAAAGCTTCCACCCTACGAAAACAAGGGTCAGGTCTCCTGAGCTCTCGCTGGCCTTGGCGCAAGTGTCGGGCCGTGGGAAACCCGCAGTCCGAAACTGCTCGATTGCTCCCATTCCCAAACTCCGAAAAGATGCTGCAATTGGCATGGGAGATCACGGAGCGGACCCAAGCAGCTGGGCGCGGGATGTCCGTGGGCCCGGCGACCAGATTTAACTCCATATTTTTCTCAACAATACAGCTGGAGGCCGATACAGACCGATATGATGGAAATGCCTGGAAACAGCCCGATTCAGACGGACCAGGTGACCGGCCGGCTCATTCCCCGTCCCCGTTAACGACCGGGCATTATTCCTCGGTAGGTATGTAGCGGGCGGCCCGACCACAGTAAGAACCACACGTTTACCAGATGGGCATGGGCAACACTCGAGGGCCACAACGACCCGGGTGTGTTCGTAACATTTCGGGGTGCGTGTTCCAACTTCTCATCTTAACATAAAATATTCCTCAGCATAGTCAAGTTCTTAGCCATGCCCTGTATCTCCCATACCCCAGGTAGCCTGGGCAGCCTAGAGGCTTTCCGTTTGGGTCGAACACTGGGCTCCTTCAGCCTCAAGCCTTTGCGTGAGAGGAAGACCATGCCCGCTCCATGTATTTGATTCCTCGAAAACTGGCAAGTTCTATGCAGTAAATATGCAGTAAATATGGTGAGAACAACGCAGACGCTCCATCCTACCAGCCTCGCCTGACGCAATTGAATGGAAACCCCCATAGGAAGGTTGTGACCTCAGTTTACTTCAGTGCATCATTGGAGCTCGTGCAGAGAAGTTCTTCTTATAAGGATAGCTCTCCTTGCCAAGTTCTCATCATAGGTCATAATTTGAACCGAACAGAGCTTACACTAAAGCCCCCGGTTGGTACTGATGGAAAGGTAAGATGAAGGAGGACTTGGCGGGAGTCGTCCTTCTTATACGGGCTGTTTTGATATTCCCAAGTCGACCCACCTTTCTGGGTAGGCAGGCACTGCCTGTCAAGAGCAACTTCCAACAAGAAGATTCTCAACAGAACCTAATTTAACCTTCCAAGTGAGAAAGCTCAGGACTTAGAAGGCGCAGAGAACCTCAGTAAGTAATCTGGAAAGAATTTCATGCTACCTCCCACTCTTGCAAGGACGATGTGCAGATGCGTGCAATAGGTATCCATCTCAGCACACCTCCGTCACCGGTACTAAGTACTAGTCGAACCATTCCCTTTGGTGACGGGAGTTTAGTGAAGGTAGTCGGCCCTGGTTCGTCCCGGTTCTTTCATACGTGCTTCTACTTAGGTAGGTAAGGTACCTGTTGCCCCAACCCACTGGTATCAAGAACCATACGTTTCTCGGGTGGGCTGGCCTGGGCAACACTCGACGGGCATGGACACCCGCGGGGGCGGTCTGGTGATGGAGCGTGGATCTCGATGGTATGGTATTCGTAACCTCTCAGTCTGCGTGATCTTGCCTGGTGTGCACGTACCATCTACGTAAGCCTAAAGGATGTGCAGTCTGAACAGATAATGAACCTGATTCTATCGCCAAATTCTGCGAGTGCGCTGCAAGGCCAAGCCGTAGTGGTGTGTGCAAGGGGTGGATGCAACTGGATTGGATGGTGGACGGAGTTGCCGCCCGCCCAGCAGGCTTCAGAATTTTCTTCTCTTTGTTGGGGTCGTTTTATTCCGGTAAATTGGCACAAGACACTCTGCATACGTGTCACAGTTACGAATTATAGATCCATTCTTGCTGGATTCAGCGTCTGAATGCTGAGTGACTACCTACCTGGGCAGGTATCCTATCCCGGCCCAGGTCACAAGTCAAGAGTCCATGTCTGTCATGGGCAGGGTTGCATGCCCAGGCGGTAATAAACTGGACCCTGAAGATTGGGAGAGGGGCACACAAGATGATGACAGTGGAATCAAGCAAAGCCTTCCCAAGGCAGCGAGGGGTTATCATTGATACGGCACGAAAGGCGTTGCGTGTGCTTTTGAGTTCTAGCTTTTGTTAGACAAGGCAGAAACTATGGGATGCTGCCTTGCTGACTGCCCGACAATCAAGCAGCACGGCAAGACAAACAATGCACACAGCGAGCAGTAGGTATCTAAAGCCAAAAGGCGGATTGCTTACACCGCCGTATCGGTACAAAGATTTTTAAAGATTCGTTCCCATGCATGATGCTACGTCAACTCGGGACGGCCATATGTGATGGGTGACTCTCATGAAGAAATCATCTAAGCAAATCGCCTAGCAGCTTCCACGTTGGACCTTAGCTTATCCCTGCGAGGCGGCCGTTTAGGAGGTTCCGGGTTCGCTTTCGCTCCCGATCCCACGAGCGCAGGCCGAAAAGGCCAGGATCGCCTATCCAATCCAGGATCCATCCAACCTATCCATGGCCGGCGCCGTTGGATCAACGCGCAGAAAGCTAGCGCGCTTGTCGGGTGCCCTGAGGAGGCACCGGGACCCTCGATGGATGCCCGGAAATGACTGGGATTCCGCCCCTAACCCACAGGGGCACCCATCCATCCATCCATCATGGCGGGGCACAGGCCACACAGCCCAACAGGGGTTCATCGCTGCACTGTACCGACAGGGGCCGCCGTCCCGCCCCCGCCACTGAGTCCTCGAAACCCTTCTATTTTGGTAGGAAGGTGTCCAGTACTGCCCGGGCGGGCATTCGGCCACTGATGGACGCTTCGCTCCGAACCCGAAACCACCGCCCAGGGCAGGTAGGCCTTTTTTGAGGTCGAGCTTCCCCCTCTGGCTTCCCGTCGTCTTTCAGCTCACACCTTCGCTTTTTCTGCTTTCTTCTACTTGAATAACCCTTCTAACCTCTTCCTCGCCCGTCTTCTCTCGTCTTCGATCGATTGGCACATTGACCGATTCACCTATCGCATCGTCACTACATCAACCCATCCATCCATCTCACCGCGCGTGTCACACCGAGCCACCTCCCGTCCCTCCTCAACCATCGCCTACGACTGATGCGCCCCCGATAATGAAGGCTTGTGGCCTGCTATTACCTCGCTGAACCTCACGAGGCACCCGACCTTCTCTCCCAATCACATCTACTTCTCTTTCTACTACATCCAGCAATCATGAAGGAGTTCCCTCGGAAATTCCTCAGCTTGCGCGACAAGAATGGCGCAGGCCGTCGATCTAAGTCTGCAACACCAGCGCCGCCTATACCAGCAGCCCCTGACGGTGCCAACAAGAACAAGGTATGCTTGAGATACCTCCAATGGTCATGTCTCGTGGCGAGGAGCTTGGTTGAGACGTCAAGCGATACCTAGAGCCACTGAATAAATCACTTTGGACTCGTTTGCTGACCAGCTGCGGGACAGCCTCGTCCACTTTCTGCAGGCGCCTTCATGGCCATGTTCAAGACGGACAACGCCAAGCCAGGCGCCAAAGCAGACGCGGAAAAGGAAAAGGACACGGCTCGAGTACGAAGCGGCCCCTGCGATTATACGAGTCAAGACATTAACCTATTTTCCATTAGGTCGAGGAGGTTCTGCGACAGCTCGACGAGCTCAACATAACAAATGTCACCGCCGACCACATCAACGACATCATGGCCACCAAGTTCGCCGACCACGATCCGAAAAAGACAGTAGAGTTCATCGACATGGAGCAGAAGGCGGCAGCTAGCATCATCGCCCCTTACGACCCCAGCGTAGAAATGGTTGGTGCCGAAAATCGCGGCAACGTTACGTGTTACTTGGACGCACTGCTCTTCTCCATGTTTGCCAAGCTTAACGCTTTCGACTGCATGCTCAAGAATGACTTTCCTGGAGACGACAACCGCAACAAGCTTGTCACTCTGTTGCGCATGTGGGTAAACATGCTGAGGACAGGAAAGCTTGTACACACAGATTTGGTAGGTTGAGGCGCATCCCACAGGTTTAAACTCGGCTAACTTTCGCAGACCAAGCTGATCCAGGACGCCTTGGCTGACTGTGGCTGGTCAGATGCTCGGATGCTGGAGCAACAAGATACTTCGGAAGCGTTTGCTTTCATCACGGAAACCCTGCAGTTGCCTCTCCTCTCACTACAAGTCGACCTTTTTCACCAAGGCAAGAAGGACAAGGACGACCACAAGGTTGTCTACGAGCGTCTCCTAAACCTTGCCGTGCCCCCGGATCCCGAAGATAGGGGAATCAAGTTGGAGGATTGTCTCGAGGAGTACTTCAACGCCCAGGTCGACGTCAAGCGAGATAGCGAAGATGGAAAGAAGCTCGGCGTGGATGACAAGAGCTGGAGCGATGCACCAACACTGAAGCACAGGGATACGATTCGAATCATCACCGAGGAACGGGGCGAACCGTCAACGCCCATCACTGCCTCTCCGACGACTATGACGCCGATTGAGAGGACACCAACCGCCGAGAAAGGACCGATTCTTGGGGGCCAAGACGTCAAGATCAAGGATGGCGACATTCCTGATGACGAGGAGGTGGGCGAAGTCACCACCATCGAGATAGCACAGGAGCGTAAACCATCCGTTCGAGGAAGGTCAACAAGTGTTATCCAGCGTGTCGTTCTGGATGAGCAGGGCCGTCCATCCACCCCCGACAATGTCACGGTGCTCCAAAAGGCCATGAGAAAGGGCTCGACTGTGGTCAAGGCTGTAACGATCCCTGCCTGGCAATTTTTCAGACTTATTCGTAAGCTTAGCTCCCCTTGTTCCCCACGATACACGCACTAACAAGCATCGCAGCCTGGCATGCCTTGACAAGCTCTGAACCCCGAAACAATGTCGAGGTTGCAATGAACTTTGAACAACGGCCGGTTGTAGGCATTTGCCTCAAACGTTACGCCATGACCGAATCAGGCCTCCCAAAGCGCCATAACACCTTCATCGACATCCCCGACAGCCTCAGGCTCCCGCACTTCATGCTAGCTGACGAGATCAAGACGGAGGAGGACTCGAATGTCCTTAACATGGAGTACAAGCTCGTTCTCCAATCCGTCATCTGTCACCGTGGCGACTCCTTGCAGAGCGGACACTACATTTCGTTTGCCCGAGTGGCGCCCAAGCTCCTAAAGGATAACCGACGACACAATTTCGATCCTCCGCCGGATTATGAGGAAGCTCAATGGGTCAAGTTCGATGACCTCCAGATTGAGAACCGTGTCACCTACGTGGACGACATCAAGAGAGCCCTGAGGGAGGAGATGCCGTATCTGCTCTTTTATCAGATCGTCCCAATGGTCGATGTTGCTCCTCCCTCTGTCGAAGCCACCGAAACTGAGCCGCCATCATATAACGAGTCCAAGGTCAGCATCGAGTTACCTCCCACGCCGACCCGGAGCAACCAACTGGGAATCTCTGGTCATGACGAGAGCTACTTTGACAACACTCCAACCATTGAGAGCTCTCAGCTATTTGCTAGCAAGCCACCCAGCATTCGGTTTTCTTCAGACAGCGAAAGGCCCCCCCGCAGGAGTGGTGAAGGCATGGATTTCCAACAGGGGTCTCTCCTAGGGGATTCTCGCCGCCCCAGCGTCGTCTGGACGGACTCGACCTCTCCAACCCCCAACTCTCACTCCCCAGCTGTGACGCCCAACGAAGAGTCTACGGCATCGAGATTATCCCGCGCGGCATCACGGTTCGCCAAGGTCAACAGGAGTCGACCGAGCAGCCAGAGCGGCGAGAACCGCATCAACTTTTCAATGAGCCGATTGGGAGGGCTCATGCGACCAAGCAAGGAGCCTTTGGTGGAGCCCAAGTCGGATCTCAAGGTGGATTCCAATCCTCTTGGAATGTCCTCGGCCAACTCTACGGGTGTATTGACCATGGAGATATCCAAGGAGTCCAAGAGCAGCACGGATGGAGCGGAAGCGTCTACTGAGCCAGAGGCTGAGCCTCACCACCAACACCAACACCACCACCAACACCACGGTGGTAAGCACGGCCACAAGCGAATCAAGTCCAAAGATAAGATCAAGAACAAGGACAGCTCTCAGCCCGAGCGAGAGTGCACGGTGATGTAACTGCCGTGTTTCCTGAATACGGCAGGCAGCACGACACCGAGAAACAAGAAACAACACGACGACACCAACGCAAGAATTATGACTTTTTCGACGTTTGAATACACACGCATAGGAACAGGAGTTGCCGGCTTAAAAAGGGGAACATTGCAAAGACCTCGGATGGATAAAGTAGCCAGCGAGCGAGATGACGCACCGCCCTGGGGGGGCTGTAATGGCGTTGGACAAGGCACGAATGGGGGAAACGGGAGCACCAGGGTACGTGATGACTGAAACGGACGAAAGAAGCAGAATTGTATTTTATTTTTTGGCTCTCTGTTTTTCTTGTTTGACCGAGGGCCCCAAAGAAGAAAAGCCAGCAGATTTTAGCAAGGCGTTTTGGATGGACGTGGTATCACAGAGCATCTGTGTGTACTCATCGATGGTTACCACCAGGGGTTTGGTATACAAAGTGCTTTTAAGCATGACGCACACGCAAAGACGTAGAGGCAAAGAGAGAGACGAGACCACATGAAGTTATGATGATCGCTTGATTACATATGTATTACCATCTTTCTTGAACGTCTTGTTTCACTCCTCGTGATTGACCATGGTGATCATGATTCGCTGCGCTTCAACATCACTTCAACAAGACCAAGTATAAGTAGCATCACGTTTGTCTATTCCTTATACATAGTTACATGAACAGGGAGGCCGTTTTCAAACAGCCTTCCCCGTGGGTAGATGCCCATACATCATCATCAACAGTTTAACTTGAAACCACCACCTCGATGAGCGCCAAGGGGGGAGTATTCAACCAAACATTTTACAAAATCAAGAACAAGTGAGGTTTCCCCAGCTTTGTTTTTCCCGCTTTCTGCTGTGCGTCGCAGAAACAAATGACCAGCGCAGGACGCCCACGACAATAATATACACAGATGCCCGGACCCGTGCCCAGGGGTTGGAGCAAGCTGCTCCAGAGGATCAGACGAGGGATATATATGCGAGAGATCCCCCCGGGACGAGAAACCATGGCATCATCGGAGGCGGAAAGGACGACTAATAAGACATCAAGAGTGGTGGTGAATCGGGGGAGAGGGGTCGTGGCGTTTTCCTGGACTGGTCAACGGTGGGCTACATTAGATTATCCCACCGGATGAGAGCGAAATGAGTCGTAGCTGGTGTTGTTGGGAGTGCTTGTCGTATCCCAGAGCTTAAAAGGGGATGTTGGGAGGAGGCTGAGATCCAAGGGCCTCCTGCTGTTCTTGAAGCTCCTCGGGAGCGGCCTCGATAGAGACACCCAGTCCAATCTTCGCTTGGCGCTGTGGCAAAAAGTCAGTATCATCCAAGACGCCCTGAGCTGCTGGGAATACGAACCGTAAAGTGGTCAATGTCGGCGGCAAATGTCATCATAACAGGGGGAGCAACACGCTTCTCGAGGACGCAGCTAAGCTTGCCCTTAGAATCGACCTGGGCTCGGAAAGTAGACATGCGAAAGTCGTACTTGGCGCCAATGGTGGTGACGCCCTCCTTCTGCAGGCCACCACCCATCATGCCACCAGGAGAGGGGACGAGGCCAAGGCTCAGATCGACGCCAGCTTGGACCTTATCAGAGAGTCGTCGCCAGTAAGAGGTGTTGAGCGTTCCCATAGCAGCCTGGAGCTGGGCGGTGGCAATCCAGTCGTTGGACTTGTAACGGCCAGCGTACGAGACGGCGCACTCGGGGCCCTGGGTGAGGGCAGGTCGCTGCCAGAGAGTCTCGAGACCAATAGCGAGCTTGGGGGTGACGGACTGGAGGTAGCTACCAATAAAGATACCGGTGAGCCCGCCCTCGAGGTAGGAGGGGTTGAGCATCTTGAGGGACGCGCTGAAGTCGTTGCCGGTGTACTCGTGCTCGAACTGCGCCATATCCTGGCCACCAGGCGAGATGGAGAGCTGAGACTTGGAAACAAGCTTGTCGGACCATCGCCAGTTGAAGCGCCCGGAGAGAGCGCCCTCGTTGTCGAGGTTTCCTTGGCAGAAGACCTAGTGATGGGTTAGCACCCCGCCTATACGAATTTGTCATCGCCGGTGCATAGCTACCTTGCCCGTGCCGTACATGGCAGCAAAGGTGTAAGGGTTAATGCGCTCGCCCAAGGCAAACTGGTGGGAGACCTGGAAGAGGGGAGCCATGCTGAAGATCTTGGTCAGGTCGGCGCGGATGCCGGTGAACATGTAGTTGTTGAGGAAGACATCGCGCTGGACCTCTTTGGCGAGGCTCTCAATGGTTCCGGGGTTGGGCAGGCCGAGCTTCGCCCTCCGCTCGCTGAAGGAATTGAGAGCGTCCCCTAACACATTTGCGATTGGGTTGGAGAAGAGGACCGCCTTTATGGGGTCCAATGCGGCTGAGGGGGCCATGGTGAGAGATGTGCGCCGAGGCGAGGCCGGGGAGAAGGTCGGAGCCGGCAAGACGAGAAAGAGACTCGGCGACGAAGATATCGACGAGGGCGCAACCGTAATGCGGGGGTCGGAGGGGGAAGGAGCAGGATATACGGGGTTGTTGAGATAACCTCGATTGCGATTAAGTCCCGAGGCCTCTGAACGCCAGGAACGTGATGACGAGCACAGATGGCTTTGGGTGTTGGGGATGGAGATGGAATAATTTTCATCTGGCTCCCGACAGCTCTAGTGAGGAGCACGAGCCACCAATGATGTCTAGTCGGCTGCCCGGCTTTTGTGTGGCGGAGGTAAGAATCTTCCGTGCTCCGTCCAGCCACAGATGTGTGTGTGGCTGGCGAGCCCGAGATTTATCCGCCATCGATCGCAGCTGAGACGCCCAGGAATGGGAAGGCGCCAAGGCGCTGGCTCAGATCCGCCTGGGCTGGGGCAGTGCCGTCCGGGTATTCGGTTGGCGACACAAGGTACTCCACAGGTAGCCTGTACTTCCCCCAGACGGATTTGGGGCTCACATGCACGACTTTGCGCTACGTCTTGGTGAATGACGTCCTGGTCAGTGGGTACTGGTACTTTGACTACTACCTACGCCTGTCAATCAGTCCCCTCAACTCCATTCAACACCAACGACTGCCATTTTCAAATCTCTTGCTTCTTTTCTTCTTACACTTCCCTCTTCTCAATCTCAAATCCCCAAATATCTTCGTCTTCTTCTTCTTCCTTCTTGCACGGTGCAGTTGAACCAGAGCGGTCAAGGCTTTTTATCTCTCGAGCCGACCCCGCCGATAACGCCCAAATTCTCTATCTCTCCCTTCTCCCGCAAGCTCATCAGCTCTGAAGCCGTACCACAAAGGACGGACCCGTTAAACGATTCAAGGCACCAGCTACGGGACGCTGCAAATTCATTGACACGCAAAAGGACGATCACCTTTTACCGACAGACATACCGCTCGCCCCACCGACTGAATTGTTTGGCACTGAGCTTCTGCACAGCCAGGGACCTTCTCTTCATCCATTCGGCTCAACTCTCGCCGAGCAAACGTCGCTAGTGGACGCAAGACAGTTCCGTTCGAGGGCCTCAGATATCTTCGTTGTTTTTAGTCATACGCCAGTAATTTAACCCTCTCGGGGAACGTATCGCATTAGCCTAGACGTACCTTTGCCGGGAAGCCCTGCAGGGATATTCGAACCGACATGGATACTCTTTTGTAGGTGACATTCCTCTTCTTCTCTTCCGTCGTCATCATCTTCCATTCGCCTATGGAGTTTGGGGACTGCTGCATCTCGGGACCTTCAAAGACTCCAACTTCAAACTGTCTCATAGCAGCCTCTGCAGTCCGCCTGTTGCCACGTTCCTCGGACATCCCACATCATCTTGACTTGTCAGGCGTCAGTACGAACTTCTAACAGAATTGCCTGCTGCCCTTTTCTTCTCTCCACAGTCATATCGTAACTGACAGCAACAAGAACCGCTGAGATTGCGGCCAACGCTCCTCGCTACCGCCGCAAAAGCTCTACCTTCATCGATGGCATCCACGATGTTACCGAGGGCCAAGATCTGGCCCCAGCCCAACTCTACAGTACCATGTCAGGTCGACTCTTCCACTCTGGCCGTATAGCCATTGCCATGGTCGGACCTCCTGCGCGTGGAAAGACGTAGGTTTTTCTCATCCAGGCGTTGGTCGAAGCTGACAGTTCTTGCAGGCACATCTGCGTCTCCATGGCTCGCTATCTTGGATGGCTCGGCGTCAAAACCCGCATCTTTCATCTTGGTGACTATCGTCGGGCAACTGTTGGTCCTGATGGAGAAATCCCCGACGATTATTTCTTCCCAAACGCGTCGCCAGCGTCGGTTATCCTGCGTCAAAAGATCTTGAAGAAATGCCGTGAAGACATCTACTCCTGGTTGAACCATGATAACGGACAGGTGGCCATTTATGACGCTGTTAATCCGACCGCCAACGGGCGACGCTCGCTGGCTAAGGAGTTTGCGAAGCATGATGTTCAGGTAAGGGAGGCTTGGCGCTCACTCTTTGACATGAACTGACAGCTCATAAAATAGACCCTGTTCATCGAGTCTTTCGTTGATGACGAACGGATTCTTCGAGAGAATGCCCGCAACGTCAAAATTTCATCCCCTGACGTGAGTTGATCTGTGTAGCCAAGTTGAGTGAAGAAGGCTAACTAACGTTGACGAATAGTTCGCGGGCATGGAGCCAGATGAGGCTGCCAAGCTGTATCTTCAGAGGATTGAGATGAAGATACCCGTCTTTGAGACGATGGATGAGAAGGAGCTCAACTACGTCAAAATGATCAATGCCGGGGCCAAGTTCTTCTACAACAATGTCAGCTTCAACTACCTTTCGCACCGAATCGTCTTCTACCTCACCAACCTACACATCAAGTCGCGCAAGACTTTCTTTGCCCGAGCCGGTACCACAGCAGAGGAAGATTCGTACAAGGCCGACGCCCCCCTGTCGCAGGAAGGGAGAGAGTATGCTGAGAAGATGTCGGGGGCGCTCCTGCGGCATCGTGAACAGGAGCGTCAGACCACCATCGCTGAGGGAGGCGCGGATGTGCCGCTGCCGCCCCTGGCCGTGTGGACGTCGACACGAATGCGTACTGTTCAGACATCGGATGCCTTGAAGGAGAAGGGATTTAGAGTCCGGCAGCGCTCGCAGCTCAGTCAGATAAACCCTGGCGTGTGCGAAAAGATGTCGGAGCGAATGATCCGGCAAATCTATCCTGATGAAGTTGAGAAGCACGAACTGGACCCATATCATCACCGTTATCCTCGTGCAGAGGTAAGTTGTCTTGGGAAAAGATATCGGATGCTTGTCGATAGGGATGCTAATAAAGACAGTCATACCATGATCTCGCTGTCCGGCTGGAACCCATCATCCTGGAGCTGGAGCGAGAGCAGCACGATCTTCTCATCATCGCACACGAATCTGTGCTTCGGGTTCTATACGCCTACCTAATGCACTGCTCTACCATGGACATCCCCATGCTCAAGTTTCCCCGCGACGAGATCATCGAGATCATCCCGGCTGCGTACCAGAACGAGGCCCAGCGCATCCACATCCCGGGCCTGGATCCTCACATCGTGCCCGGTTCGCCACAGGACATCAAAATTCCTGTTCCGAGCAGCGGGTTCGCGAGCGCGCAGTTGACGCCAATTCCCAGCGGCATTGGCACCCCGGTTGATTCTAGCGAGCGGCTGCCCGAGAAAGTCTTCAACACGGTCAAGGACATGATGGCGGACAAGGTGAACGATGAGGACTAGTCTCTTGAGGTTCTAGTCCTTGGAGTGAGGGGGGTGGCATTTGGGCATGGAGAGGGAGGATCAAAGACTGATGAATCCCCGGGCCCAACTCGTCTCGACGGAGGACTACTATGTACGAGGATCCGCGGCCAAGGACGGACGGGGAGTCATTTTAGGAGTGAGCAGGTTGAATACTTTGAGGAAATGATGCATCGCTGATCACATGATTCGACGAGGTCGCATCCCAGACGCTGGCCGGTCGTTCGGTCGGTTACATTCAAAAGCATGCATTTTGATATGACAAGTCGAGCCATGAACCTCGCCAGGTAGCCTTTCATCCTTGCTCCTTGCTTCCCCAAGCCCTCGGTTCCAGGGAGGCCAATGATTCCGGAGCCATGTCATGCTACGCTACGAGGCACTCGTTTCATTCAGGTTGCAGAACAACGTGGAAGGCAACGTGGTGGGAACCTGCCAGAGCTGGGTGAGTGTGAATGAGAGAGAGGTGGAGGGAAGGTGAATGATGATTGTCTAGAGCAGGGGCATAACCGAGATAGCTCGAGCACATTGCCATTCCTTGGCTACCTATGTACTATGTACTATGTATCTAACTTATCTCAGACGTGTTTTGGTTATCTATGAATTTCCCTTCTATCAAGATGAGTTGACATGAATCATCAATCAATCAATGCATTGTCCCCCTCTGGGTGGCAAGATGCAGAAGCCCCAAGCACAAGCACAAGCACAGAAAAGAGAAACATGTCGCAAACCCAAAAGCAAGCGCCCGGCCCGTCTCTTTGTGTCTCAAACTGCTCACTCCAATAACCCCATTGGCTACATCGGTTGTCGCTGCCAACAAAAAAGAAAGAAAAAAATGGCTTCAAGGCAGAAGAGACGCATCAACGGGCGGCGTGGCACGACGTAACAAGCTGACACGAGCAAGTGGCTGGCGCAAAGACAAGAAGAAGAAGAAAAAAAGATACACCACAAGTACACTCTGCCAGAACTCGACAGACCATGGACGCGAAGGTATCGAGCAGGTCGCGCAAGTACAGCGGCCTCCCGGTGCCTTGTGCCTGGGGTGGGCGGCCGGGGGATGGACGTGTTATTTGCCGGGAGATGCAGGTCGCTGGATTGGGGAAGCTTGTCTGCACAAGGGGGGTCTTGTCATGGGTGAGAGAGAGGGAGTGGGAGTGGGCGTTTAATTGTGCTGGAGGTAGGACTGACGATACAGGACGTGCTGTGTTGGCTGAGGTATTACTGTCTGTCAGTCTGTCAGAGTGAGTTTCCAAGTCTGTTGTCTGTCAGTCTGTCTGTCAGTCTGTCAGTCAGTCAGGGTTGTAGCATGCCAGAGTGATCATCACCTCTCGTGGCTAACGAGAGGACATCAAGACGGCAGACTTGCCATATCTGGAAGTCTGGTCCAAGTGTCATCGACAGAACAAGCACTATTCCAAGTCTTGTCTTTCGTCACATCATGAACAACCGCCCAGAGGAACCGCCCTCCCCCAGCCGGGGAGCATGGCAAAACCTCCGGGGGCCACAAGTGTCATATATGACAGGCAGCGGGCCATGTCCACTGATTACCTGCATATTTGCTTGCTACCTTGTCAGGTAGGTAGGTAGGTTGCAAAGATCTTCCCCTCCAGTGGCCGAAGTAACGCCCGTCTGTCGACCTCATCAGTTCCGCTTGCTTGCTTGCTCGCTTCTTCCTCACTTTGCCCTGTGCGCCGCCGCATGGGTCCCTCTCGTGTCCGTGACCGGGTTATCGCGGATCAACGTCCGCGGCGTCGACATCACCTCCGACAAGGACGGCCGGCCGAGTTTTGCGAGGCTGGGTCTGCGAACATGAAGATCAAGACGACTTCTCCAAGGGCAGGGGTCCGAGTCCAGGTTGGTAGGTTGGTGCGTGACAGCGCCGGCGATCATCTTTAGTACCGAGTATACATAACCAACAAAGTAAAGTTGCCCTCGGTTGTTGTCTTGCAAGCGCAAATATCTTATCTCCGCTGTCGAGTCTCGCCTAGCAACTTGAACTGCCTGCTTTCATCTTGGCCAGCATGGATTCTCTGATCTCGCTAGTGTGTGTCCCCAACAAATACCTAGGCGCAGACAGGTGCCGACATGTTAGCTCAACGCCTGGCAAGTAAGTATACCATACCAACTTTTGTCCGGCATGACGAGTTCTGTGTCATGTTGCACAGTCTGCAAGGGAATACCGTCATGGTGATACATCAAGAAAGGACAGACCAGACCAGAGTTCCCTTGTCCCCCCTCCCCCCCGTCGCGTCCTAGGCGAGACACGCCCCATGTATAAGCTGTTGGCCATATCGATCATACTCCAATCGTAGCAGTAGCCGAAGCATAGGCAGTCCATCGTGTAGATGGTGCCAGGCATCACCATGCGCCATTAATCAGATCAATTAGGCAGGCATATCTGCCGCCGGCAGAGGCTCTCCGATGTAAACGAGTGAGGAAAACGAACGAGCCATCTCATGATTCTCCGGGCCGAGACTGGCCTCGACGCCGACAAAAACAACTCGGGCTGCTATTGCATGTAAGCTTGCTGGCCCAGCTCATGCGTTGGGCATGATGGTTGCAGGCACTGCCGACTGGACTGGTCTGGTCTGGTCCTGACTTGGTGAACGACGACTCGCAGTGTCACAGCCCTCTATCCGTGAAAACGCAGCCGAGTCAAAGAGGCAATCGCCCTCTCACGGAAGCCAGGGGTAGGTCGCCATGTCCCTCCAGTTGGGTTACAGGGCTTGGAAGGGGTTGAGATGAGGACGGGGTGTCACGGATCTCAGCTGGGTTCGTGACATGGAACCATCGGATCCGACGAGGACCCTTGCCTGTCTGTGACCGTGTGCGAGATGTATGTTGCCAAGGAAACTTGGATGATTGACTGGGTTCGGTGAGAAGCAGGAGGGAGCAGAAAACAGGTTGGGGCGTGAATGGCCTGATCCAGTCTCGCCAGACTGATGCCACGAATATCACATCGCAGGCGTGCGTCCTGAGCAAGTCAGTCAACACCAGCGCCGTCCTCCCAACCCCGGTTCAGGACCTTAAAGATAGCATCAAAGCCCAAGCCGGCTGATCTACGCCCGTGCATGCATCGGGCCATAGTAAGAACTTCCTCCATGTACACACGATATCCACAGACAGGGGCCGGAAAAGGCCCATGGTCCATGCCGGGGCCGCCAGCCGGAAAGCCGCGCGTCTGATGACCAGTCTCTGACAACACTCTCAGCCCCCAAGACATTGATTGGGGTCGCACAAAGAGGATCAGGAATGGACCCGTGAGGCATACCATGGCCAACCCACTGGCCCTTCCATCCTGTCTTGCTCAGCATCTTCATACTCAGGCTGTGGCCTGTAATATGTAGCCTCGCAGATTCATCCAACGCCGGTGTCGTCGGTCGCTGCCACATGCTAGTTCCCGCGCGGTGAGATGCGATGCGATGCTAGCGAACTGACAGGGGATCAGACATGCTTGTTGACGTAAGGCAGGCGGGAAACGGCGCTCGTGTTGCAGAGCCAGCTGATTTCAAGGCTGTGAATAGTGGCGGATTTCGAGGCTGTCGAAATGGGCTGATGATACACCAACACCCCCCATGTATGTAAGCCTTGCGCATGCCTGCTGTCGCTGTCCTTCTGACCTCTCGTCGACTTAATGACGTTTCACAAACGCATCGTCAGAAGGTAGGTTGCCAGTGAAGGACGGGAAATGCCGTATCCAGTACATATTGAATGGCAATGTCTCACGATCCATCGCAGGTGTAAGTCTGATGGTAAGATTGTGAGCCAGAGTCGACGGAAAGTTTGGTTTATTTAGTCTTTGTGGAGATACCAGCGGCTAATTCTCCTTAGAGTCAATGGTAGCGTTTCAAGACTGGGGACTCGAGAGCCTCAGGCTACGCAAGTACCGGCCCCTCGCTGACATTATGTGCTCTGTAGTATCAGAGTCTTGACCCGGAGGGAGCTGTCAACTTACATGTTGACCAAGGCGGGTGCCCAAGGTTGAATAGCAAAGCCTGGGGAATCTGTATCGAGAGAAGGAGGTCGGAAGAATTAGCCTTGACTTCCGAGTTGAGACGAGAAAAGCTAGAAAGCCGTCTTAGCATGTAGTTATGCTTCTGCTGGTTTCTGGGAGTTGCACAGCCAACAACCGGCCAGCCATGCACGACTGCAACTCTCCATGCGCGTCGTCTGCTGGGTCTAGCTTGATCTGCACGTTCTGATTACACAGCAATCTCTCAGCTTGTTAAGGTGCGTTGCTGTCTGCTGCGTTGGATCGTCGAACCAGGATCACCAAGATCGAGTCAGGTGACATGATTCTCAATGGCTCAACGTCGTGCGCTTGAACAAAAGAGGCTCGGACGTTTGTAGCCAGGGACGCCTCTAAAGTCATGCTGACATGCTTGGTGGCGTCAACACTCCCCTCCAAGCTTTCGAGCCGCAGCCGGGAAGCGGGAGTCTGATCTAGACCTCCCACTATCACACTCCGGTACCGCCGCAACGCCGCACGCCGCGGCGCGGTATGTTTTAGTCCAACCCCAACTCTGGTGAGACGCGCTTGTTGAGCGGGGTGAACGGCTGAATACTTGAAAAAAGGGCCATCCCTCACCTCTCGGTGCAAATGGAGGTTCGGGTCTCACGATGTCAATTGGACCCCAGCGAAGTCAATTGACCTCGGATCAAGACAACCCAGTGCTTCAGACGGAGAACAAGCTGATCTGCCTTGGATTTAGTGTCAGTTGACTGATTCTTGAATACGGGACTGGGGCTGCATTGGGAGCTTCAGCGTCAGCAATGGGATGGGGTATTACTGTTCTCTTCCCCAAGCAACGTTGGTAATTCATGTCGCCTTTCATGGTTGGACAACTGCGCGACAAGGACCCCTTTTTTTCTCGACTTGATCAGATGGGCCGTGTGCTTTTGCGAACCTAAATTCGGCCATTGTTATTAGCGTTGCATGCGAGGGGTCTCATGACCATCTGCATTCCACAAAGTCCACCCACTTGGGACTACTTTTGCCCACCATCTTGATGGCTCCCCCTCCCATGTCCTCGCCAGCTTCCGCGGCTGCTAACCTGTGAGTGGTCTGCAGCCGCCTTCGGCCCTGTGGTCAGCGCTGTTCGCGATGGGGACGGTGTCAGGGGCCTTGGTGGCCGGCCTCTGGACCTTTTCCCTCGTTCCTTGTTAGCTACCTGTAGGCAGTTAGCGTCGAGATGCATCGGAGGAGGATGAGATGGGCGTGATGAGATGGAGACGATCGCTCAGATGCTGGCCATCTACCGTGGCCGCATCGGCTTTTGGCTCGACAGGCTGTCAGGCGTCGCCGAAACGGGATGCCCGTCCATCACCAATCGCCTTTTCCGACAGCTCGTCTCTCGTGGCCTCAAGCACATGCTCGTGGCAGACCCAACCCAAGAAGCAATGGCCATGCATATTTCGCAGGATGACGTCCTCACCATGACGTCGGGCCACTCCATTGGCCACAGCCAGATCACCATTGGCGTTGACACTACTTACCCTGTGTCCACCTTGGCCACCACTTTGATCACGCCCCTCGACACCACCAGCCACCATCCAACCACCAACCACGGACGACTCTAGGGCTTTTTAAGGGAAGAGCACTTGCCCACTGATGTGAGACTGAACCAAAAATATCCGAGTCGCAGGTTGACAGGCCAAGATCCTCCAAGTGAGATTCGTTAGGTTGGTTAGGTGGTTCGATGATCCTGTCTTGACAAGAGTCCGGATGTCGAGCTCGATGGTCTCTCGCAGATGACGGTCGGTGCTCGGGCTCAGTACCCAAAATCGGGGGCATGTTTTGTGGAGGCACAATTAGGGCACAACAATTGCAAGTGAAGTGTCTCGTACCGGCGCGTTGGACTCCTGATTCCTGGATCTCGAGTTCCAGAGCTTCAGACGTCAGGGATCCACCCAGCCTCACCGTGCCACGGCCCCGCAGGTGCATGTGCTCTGTGCAAAGCGTCGTCCATCGTCATCTCGACTTCTGCATCAGGTGGGAACCCAACCGGCGGAGGAACCCAGTCCTCTCGGACCAGTCTGGCCGGCAGGGGAGGGCAGGAAGGGGCGGCTGTCTGCTGTGCTCTTACCGGTCGACGGCCGACAGCCCCTGTCACCAACGTTGCTTTTTGATCGATAGACGCTGCCAACGCTGGGACTGGGTGAAGATCCAATCCCTGCGCGTGCGTCAGTTGTAGCGACCTGGGCTGCCAACGAGCGAATATGCTTCGGCAATTAAATGTCTCGATCTCGAAAACGGTAGCTTGTTGGGGGTCCTGGGCGTCGACTTTGTCAAATGGGAAGGTCTGGACCGTCCTGCACCGGTCGCACATGGGTGAAGAGACAAGCTGAGGCGACGCGAGATGAGACGAAACGGGGAGAGGTAAGGAGAGGTGAGATAAAGTGAGGTGAGGTGACGTGACCTTGAGGTGGTTGTTGACGCATTGAACATTGGTCGGGCCACATTTGGGATATCATGTGAACTCCATGCTTTGGTGTTGGGATGGATCCAATATCAAGAAACCGCTCGCACTCCCAGCCATGAGCGAGGAAGCATGAAACTGCCAGCGTATGGAGAGGGTGTGAAAGGCATATGATTGGTCTCGACAACTTCAAATATGACAACGGATAGCCCTCTACAGAGCATTGCATACCTACCCGTGCTGTACGTAGTATAATCCGTTGCGGTCCAGGTCAGCATCTTTTTGAGTCGCGAAATGTGGCTCCTTCGGGATCCTCTCACACCGGTGCCAACAGCGGGTCAGTGCTCCATTGCCGAATCCACCGGGGACCCAGAAATGGCACAAGCGTTTTACTGGCGAGAACGGCTGGAAATCGGGCCCAGCAGGCGAGAAGCTCTAAAATGGGTGTCACTTCTCTCGATGGGTGGATTTGCAGATCTCGTGTGTCTTGGCCGTCGGCGAGGAGCCCGAGCCGTGAGGCTGGATACCCTTGCCTGCTGCCACAGGCTGCGAAGAGGCGTGCCAGCCCGGCGGGATCGGTCTGTTGATGGCAACCAGTTGGTTGGTGAAGGGGTTGATAATCGGCTAACAACGAACGCCTTCGGGGGCCGTGTATCCGTATTCCACCCAGCTCTTGGCTGTACATAGCTCTCCCAGGTCGATCCGCCGCAGGTCGACGCTCCATGCAGCATAGGCTGACGGGATAGTCAGTTGCTGACCAAAACGATTGCCGCAGTTGGGGAGATCCAGGAACGGGTGGTTGTTGGTGTAATTCAGGATTGGCAGATTTCCATATGAGATGCGGCGGATGTGCGCGGTTACCGTTCCGCCTTTCGACTCGGGCTTGGCCATGCGGCGTCGTACCTGCCTCGCAGTCCGTAGCCCGTGCCTGCCTGCCTGCCTCCCGCCTGCCTGCCTGACCCTTCAAGTTACAACCTGAATAGGTATTTCAAGTCCATGATTTGAGGCATGACTCCGAGCCCCCCCCTGAGCGCACCTGCCTCGCTGTTGCAACTGCGTCTTCTACGGATATATCCATGGGCCTTATCGAATATTCCCAGTCGCCAAGTGGCAGGGCCAGAAGGGGTTCCTTGCGGTTCATTCAAGGTTGAGGCGAGTCATCTGGAATTGGATCCAATATCTGTCCGTAAAAGGGCTGGCAAGCAAGGCCACGACTCCCTGTCCGGCTCCATTCAAACATTCAGAGGTACCTTGCTCCGCTGTAGAGAGGACAGACGTCTCGCCTGTTCGCCTGCCGGATTTTAGCGCGGTGCCCGTCTCAAAATGAGCACATGAGCAAGCCCAATCCTGCGGGTCCTCCTTGAATGGGCGCCGGATGCTCACAAGACGTCGATTTCATTGCCTTTGGGTTACCTTGGACGGCAACACCCCCGTTGCTCGAATTATCCGTGACTTTATAAACACAAGATTTCCTAGTCGCCGCTGAATCACCGTATTAACTTCCTTGATGGAAACCTAATAGTGAAAGTGAGTCCCTGAAGCGTTCTGTATACCTGCCTGCCTATCCACGGTCATGAAGCTGCCAATGAAGCTGTCTCTGTTTCCCCTCCCCCGCTATCCCGCTCAATGCAACTGAGGGAGCTGCTCTGCCTCCCGTCACCACGAAATGTTCACATTTCCCAATCACACATTTCTGCCTTTCCAAACAATTCGCATCCTCGCACTCCCCATGTTCCTGTCGTTGAACCAGAGACATGCCTAGATGGCGCTGAGACAAAAAATGAAGCTCGTGTTGCTGCTTGTCTCTCCTGCGTTGGTTTAACCCCTCACCAACACAGATCCATCCCCCTCCCTCCCCCAAGCATTTCGCATCTCGCTCAACGCAAAAGCCCAGAACCCAGCGCCCAGCCCAAGCTAACAGGAAGCGTTCTTTTTCCCCCTACGTCTAGGTGCTCGTTGACGTCTGCCCATGCCGTCACTCTGTGTCGACTAGGCAGAAAAGTGCCCCGCATCGCCGTCCCCGTGCTCCTCTCTGCAGCACCACTCGCAGGTCAAGGCCCAGGTACACAGCTCTTGAGTACCGCCCAGCGACACTGTTTTTGGGTGTCATCCCAGGTTCCTGCCTGTCCTCGGCCAGGTTCCCAGGTTCACAGAGGCTAGCCAGGTCCCGCAGCAGCCTCTCGTCTCTTAGCCCAAGGCCCTTAAGGCCAAGCCCAATTCAGAACAGCTTCCCAGCCCAGCAGAGCTCAGCGCCCAGTCCAAACCAAAGGCCCAGTCCAGCCCAGCTCAGCTCATTCCACCAGACATCGAGCATTCCTCCTCTGCCATCACCTTCGATTGACCCTCACTCACTGTCTCTGGTTTGTCTCCCGGGTTTCCAGACTCCGTCCGGCCTAGGTTTCCGTTCCAGGGCGCATCACATCGCATCGCAGCGCCTCCGTCGTCTCCCGTCTCCCGCCTCCGTACCTGGGCTTTCTGTCTGCCGCACCCTCCCGTGCTTCGACGCCGACATCTGCAAACCTATCCTCCAACAGACTCGATACACCTGGAAAACGAGAGCCTCACCGTGCCCAAGTTTCCCCATCCTCCACTGCCAGCTAGCCACCTACGGAGCCAGACACGCTCTGTCGTGCCCCTGCCCGCTGCACCACCACAGCCGCCGCCGCCGACAGCGCACCCGTACCGCCGCACCGCACCGCGCGCACAGGAACACATCCCCAGCAGCAACCACCCTGCCTTGCGTCAAGCCGTCCTGATTACCTACGTCCTTACGTTCCTCGTCGACAAAGAAACCCCCCTTGTCGTCTCTCCCGTCAGCCTGGGACCCGAATCTTTTCACGATCGTTCGTGCTAGCCGCCGTGACTAGAACTGGAGGCCACCACCGCGACTACCTACCACCACCCAAACCACACCCACCATCGTCATCATTGCTTGCATCGCCTGAGTAAGTCGTCGTCTCTTTTTTCCCCCATGACAACTACTTCAACCGCTCTACCCATTTATCCATTCCTGTTTTAATACACTCCCGTTCGTATCTCAACCTCAACCTCTGTTCTCTCCCCCCCCCGTTTGGTTCCTCCGTCGCCTTGTTTTCTCCCGCTTCCTCGTCTGGCCTTCAGCAGCATTCTGTCGATGGGCTGTCACGAGCGTGCTCCATCCAGCACCCCGCCCCTCCAGACCCGCCTGGTGCCAGCCTCCATGCCCATTCCACGACACACTCCCTAGAGCACTCCCCTAGAGCTTAGAGCACACGCCTGGCCGTCGCCCTCCACCCTGCCCTGTCCACAGCTCGAGAGCTTGCTGCCCGTCATCTTGTCCAGCTGCTGTTGGATGGAGGGCCTGTCCATCAAAATTGGGACACGGATTTCCAGCCTCTCAATGTTGACAGTGACGGCGGCTCCCTCTCCGTCTTTCACTGCATGTGCCTGGCATCGACATCAGCATCGAATGCCCTCCTACCTAGCTCAGGCACAGCAGAAGCGCGAGCAACCAGGAGAACAAGAAGAAGAAGAAGAAGAAAAAAACTCATGCCGCTTGATGCATGCAGTGGCATAGCGCATCCTGCCACACACACGCACACATTCACATCCCTCTCTCACTCTCGACCTCCCTCCGCCTTGCCTTGTCTCCTTCTCAGGCTCACTCTCGCACATTGACTTGGGCTGGTCCCCGCGCTCAGTCATCGTCCTTGGAGACCTGACCCAACCCGGCCTGGCCGTTGTCCCTCACCTTCGTCGCCACCTCTACCTCTGCCTCTCCCATTTTAGTACCTCAATCCATCCTAGAGCCCCGTCCCCGACATCCTCTCTTCCTCATTACCGGCAGCTTTTTATACCCCGTCCCTTGCCCACTTTCCTCGCGCCCACCGTTCCCTTCCCTCCCCTCCCTTCCCCTCCGCCCCGCCCCCCCTCCAGCC